>JANHZT010002276.1:2719-20688 GCA_032468215.1 Stegonotus admiraltiensis | reverse complement strand
AGAAGTATGAAGGCTATTGCTTAACACATTGTAAGCCGCCCTGAGTCTCCAGAGAAGGGCGGCATATAAATAAAATTTTTAAAAAATTGTGAGCATTAACTTACTTAAAATATTGTAGTTTGCCTCTGTCTTTTTGTTTCATTATAGCACAGAAGCTACTAAAACACAAGTAAAGGGCCTACTCTTGCTTCAGAGGCCTATTAAGTAACATTCAAGGCTTCCTTTTCTTAAATAGAGCAGTTCCCCTTTAATTATAGTCACCAGTGCCAGAACTATGGCTGTGTGATACAAAGCCCTCTGGTATATCCCATCCTGCTCTTGTCACACATGATCATATCATATGGAGGGACCTTCCGTGAAGGCAAGCTGTCTGTGCAATTCAGCATTATATGGTGTATTGTTTTAAATAAAAATGTTTCCCCTGTTTCATGACTCTATTTGTATTATAGAATAAATGTCACAATCCTGTATAAACCTATATGCTGAAGGATATATGTACATTTTATAAAAACATAGACTTACATTTTATCAAAATCTATTGAGCTTTGAAAGTGGGAGAGTGGGTGTGTGATAGTCTGAAGGACGGTAAAAAGAAAATGCAGAAAAATGCCAGAAAGTTCATCATTCCTTAAAAAAAATCAAGGGCATTAACTCCTTATGCTCTGTAGTCGTGAGGTAAGGAACTAAAGATTATTCACATTGACTGTTACTGATAGAGTAATGTCTGAGGAAAAGGTAACAGTTATTTTGGATTAATTCAGGGATTTCCATCTCTTAACTGTCTTATAAAACATGCAGCTTAGTAGAAATAGCAAAGGTGAAGTTAAATAGCATAAAGATAATTAAGATAACCTTACAGCTATCTTGAGGACTTCAATCTAAAAAGATAATCCATATTGCTCTCTGATCTGTTGCAAGCTCTCAGCACCGGGTAGCTGCAAACAGCTACAATGAATTCGGAATCCCCTTGATTCCAGAGATAATTGCTGCTTCAGCACTCCAGATTTATGAATTGTGTAGGGTCTGCTTCCTAGTGAAAGTTCAGCGTTTGAGATATTCCATAAATGGAGAAATTTTGTTTGTTTGTTTGTTTGTTTAAAAGGTTTTGTTTGTTTGTTTGTTTGTTTATAAGATTTATTTATTTAAATATATATATAGTAGCCCATCTTAAGGAACTCTGGGTTTGCAATTAATGTGCAAACCCAGACTACATTATCATGAAATAAAATGGATTGTGTGTTTTGCCATGTGTTGAGGCTCTTCCTCTTTTTCATTCTGCCTTCTAGCACTTGTACAATATAGAATCTGAAATGGATGAAGAGACAGATCTTGATTCCATAGATGGCAGCACTAGTGGTGCTTCTTCAGATGAATGGGAGGATGAGAGCGATAGCTGGGAGACAGATAATGGCCTCATGGAAGATGACCACACAAAAATTGAGGAAGTTGAACCTGAGGAACTACCTGTGGAAGAGGTGAAAAAGGTAGAAGAACAAGTACAAGGTGCTGTGGCAATGGCGGTGGCTGATCTCACAACAGATAAATCAGGCAAGGAAGGAACCCCAAAGAGTTTCCGAGAGTTGAAGGAGGCCATCAAGATCTTGGAAAGCTTGAAGAATATGACAGTTGAACAACTGCTGACAGGATATCCAACCTCTCCCACAGTTGAACCAGAAAAGCCTACTCGGGAAAAGAAGTTTCTAGATGATATAAAGAAGCTTCAGGAGAATCTGAAGAAAACACTGGACAACGTAGCTATTGTGGAAGAAGAAAAGATGGAGGCAATGGCAGACACAGAGAAGAAAGAAGAGAGAGAAGTTCAGACACAGACACCAGTGGCATCAGAATGGCCCAGTGAAACCCCAGTGCTTTGTCAGCAGAGTGGAGGCAAGCCTGGTGTTACCTTCACCAGTGCCAAGGGGGAAGTCTTCTCAGTGTTGGAGTGTGCTCCAGGTCAGTTTTTAAAGTGGGGCTAAGGATAGACCTTAGGCCATTCTAATAATATTGCAACCTGGTAGCGCCACTCAGCATAGCCTGTGTCAGGGAAATTGAAATCCAGCAATTTCTGAAAAGCCATAAATTCGTAATTCTGTTTTATTGAGACCAGTGTTTGAAAGTAGGTTATAGTGGTCCCCCTTTCTTTGTAAACATATGAGCCAGATGTAAAATATAACATTAAGTCTATATCTGGACTGACCCCTCTCAAATTTTTCTCTCTATATCTCTCTTCTTGTAACTTTATCTGGTCTTGTATGAAGTCTTTACAGTAGTGACTTGCATTGAGTTCAACTATCTTCGATAAAATTAGTGATCCCTGCTCAGGCTAGACAGTGTATTTTAATACAAGCATCATTTGAGCACTCTGGCAATATTTCTTAATAATTACCTTATTTGTTAATAACTTTAGTGCTGTTTCATAGTTACAAGGATAGCATATCAGAGTTATTTTTGTCTATTTTACGAAGCCTACTGTTTAAATAAGTTTCTAGCAAATGTTAGGAGCAAAGGAGAATGTGAAGAATTAGGTAATCTGCTACCCCAATTTATTTATTTATTGCCCCATTAGATAGCCATGCCTTTAAGAAAATGGAATTTCAGCCTCCAGAAGCCAAGAAGTTTTTCAGCACAGTGAGGAAAGAAATGGCTTTGTTAGCAACTTCATTGCCAGATGGGATCATGGTCAAAACATTTGAAGACAGAATGGTAAGTCATGTAAACCTTTGTATATGAACTTCATTGTCCATAAAGAAAGGTATATCTTGTGTTTTAAAATTGTTCCTAGGTACAATTTTCTAAAAATTGTTTATAATTTTATTATTAAAAAGAATGATCTTACTGTGTGTCTAAGGTATTTCTTAATGGAAAAAATGTTGGGTTTTTTTTTTACACCAACAAGAAAAAAAAATCCCCAATTCATTTTATCTGTTAGCAGATAATTAAAACTAGGAACTACATTGGTTCAGTATTTTCCTCAAGATAAATAAACTCCCATGTATATATGAGTAGGAGGAGTTAATTCAATAATGTTGCCAATATAATGTTAACATTGCTTGGTAGATAGCTATTAAACATAGTAGAACTTTGTCGTTTGTTGAATGAATTAATATGACTAATTTAAGGTACTCCTTTCTGTATTTTTTTCTGAGAATGTACCAACAACTTGTCCAGTATAATTTGTTACATTTATATCTTACTTCTATTATGGAACTAAAAGAGGTGTAGATATAAGGTATCTCTATTTCAGAGAGACTTTGTGCAGGTTTCTTATCTGTTTAGTCTCAGCAAGATAATACATAATCTCAGTTTGCATAATAGCAGTATTTTTATTTGGTATGGGCTATTATTTCTGTGTTACTCAGCAAATGTGGAACAAACTAAGTAGAACAGAAATGTTCTTTGATGACTTTTTCTGAACATTTAGTCAAAGTACAGTCTGACATGAATTATCGGGGTGTATACTAAGCATATTGATATGAAACCAAAAAGAATGCTTATGTGCATTTTCTTAATAGCTTTGGATGTAACATTTTTAGTTTGTTCTGGTTCCTCTTTATGATTATTGCGTGGACTTATAGATAGCCTCTCCACAGGATCTCTTCTCAGCACTAGTCAAAGGACCTACGCGCACTCCGTATGAAGATGGCCTCTTTTTATTTGACATCCAACTCCCCAATATTTATCCAGCTGTGCCCCCACTCTTCCGTTACCTCTCCCAGTGCAGTGGCAGACTGAATCCCAATTTGTATGACAACGGAAAGGTTTGCGTAAGCCTTCTGGGCACTTGGATAGGCAAGGTAAAAATTGCTGCTGACTTTTACTATAGTCCTCTTTATCTGGGTTATTCAGTATTATATTATAAACTTAAATGCAATTGCAATACTTTCTTTAATGGTTTAACTCAAACAGCAAGGTGGCTTACTCCAGCTGCTGTTCAAAGCTGCTGTTCTAATCCACAATATTGTCCAACTATATGGGGTTTGTCTATAGCTACCAGCTGTTAAAAAAAGCCTACTGCAAGACCCATACATTTGGAATCTAGTTCTCATAATACTGTGGTTCAGACAAAATATAAACTGAATGTAGCAAATGAAACTAACATCTGTTGTTAGAAAGAATTTCTTCACAACTCATTTCAGAGTTCTTTTTCTTCGGCAGTGCTCTTCCCTCCACCTACTCCATCATGAAAACTGTATGAATGCTTACCACCGAACTCCGTTCCCATAATAGAAATTGGTTTTAAAATATATTCTATGCGTGTTCCTTATAGCATCTTCATTGTTAGTACTGGTTTTCCAGTTGGATTAATGTCTTTCAATGGGCATATTATAGAATTCCTCTCTTATAGTACATTAATTTTTTGATTAGAGATGTAAAGAAAAGTATATATGCTATCCTCTCCCCAAAAGTTTGTTTTACCCAGAATCTCTAGACACTGATATCATTCATATGAACAGTAATGTTGTAGTAGTAACGGAAGTCAGCAGAGCATGGATCATTGCAAATGCCTTGTTCTTAAAAGTTGCTGTGACTGCATTTTGATGCTATGTAGTCCTTGCTGTTGAATTAACTGATTGCTCTTATTTAACTATTCCAGGGCACAGAGAGATGGACCAGTAAATCTAGCCTTCTTCAGGTGCTCATCTCAATCCAAGGTAAATTCCAGTAAGATGGTAGAAGAAAAGATCAGCTTAAAACCTACTGCAATAGACAGAAAAAGGTTGTTTTCTGGCTGGGGAAGCTGTGGGTTGTTTTCCTTGCCCAGGAACAATGATGTCCATGGCTATTTATTTCATGCCCTAAAAGCAAAGCGTCAGTCGCCAGTGGGATATCTGCCAATATGGAGAATTGGCAGCAGGTAGCTCCCTGGGCTTGTGGTTAAAAACAAAGAAATGCCAAGCTTTTTTTTTTTTTTGCTATTCATGGATGCTCCATCACTGCCATTCTTGGCAGCTGTTCAGTTCACTTCTGTACAAAGTAGTGCAGCACTTAACATGTAATTGAGAACCTAGACGTTCATTGCAAGGAGCAGGTTGGAACACCTTTTGCATATTCTATAACTCTTCAGAGATTTTTTTTCCAAAATTTTTAGTTTATTCATAAAAGATTAAACTACAAAACACCAAAATATTTTTTAAAATAAAATAAAAAAGACAACAAAAAGTGTCTTTAAAAAAAATCTAAAACTAATGCATATAGACCTTACGTTCTCCCTAGTTGAATTCTGATTAATATAACAATATTAAGTTTACCACTCCCTGCGAAACAGGCCAAAAAACTTTCAAACTGTTAAACTACTAAATCTACTTGCAAATTGTTAGCCTGTCATCTATAAACTATAATAATAACAAAATGTTTAACAGTAAAAACAGAGATTAATAACTCAGACATTATTGTATGTTTAGAAAACATACAAATGGTGTGTTTCTCATTAGGCATGTTTCTCATGAAGAATTGTATGGTGGTTTATCCATGTATACAGTATTTCTTCTGTATTAGATTGTAACAGTATCCCCAAACAAGTTAGGGGAGTTTGATTTTTTTAAAAAAAATAATAAGGCAATTCCTCGTATTAAGAGGATATCTAAATTACCTCGTTTTGTTTAACAATGGGAGGCATTAATTTGAACATCTGACTTGATATAAAGAGAACCTATAAGAAAAAGCTGCAATCGGGCCTTTTCTTAGAAGTACTTTGAAAAAGTAAAAGCAAGAAAGCATTAGTCCAAAACTTAATGACTTTCATATTAAAATAGCATTCCTTCTGATAGACAATTTTTTCTCCTCAAACAACTCCAAAAAGGGAACATTTTGTCATTTTCCAAAATCTTGGAGAGATTGTATTATAATGGCTTTTCATCAAATGCTTCCATGGTTGAGGAGTTCACAAAATAATAAAACCCAGTAAATTGGGATTAATAATTCAAATTTGGAACAATTGCACTTTAAATAAAGATTATTTTTATCTCCAATCTTGAATAAAAAAAATACTTTAAAGTACTCTGAAAAATACAGTTTTCCAAAATAGAGAGTATTTGTTTCTCACTTTTATCTTAAGTTTTAGTAAGTTCATTGTCCTAATGCATTTGTATATCCTGTTTCTTTTCCAATTATATTTTTAAGTAAAACATGTTTGGTCGCCATGCATGTACATTTCCAAATTATACATGTACTAAATATCTTATTTCTCCCACTATTTTCTACCTTCCTTTCCCCTTCTCACTTTTTTTTTTTACTACTAGGGCTTATCCTAGTCAATGAGCCTTATTACAATGAGGCTGGTTTTGACAGTGACCGGGGCTTACAAGAGGGCTATGAAAACAGCCGATGCTACAACGAAATGGCTTTGATCCGTGTGGTACAGTCAATGATGCAACTGCTGCGCAAGCCCGTAGAAGTCTTTGAGCAGGAGATCTATGAGCATTTCTGCTGTAATGGTTGGCGCCTGATTCACCGTATTGAGTCCTGGGTGGAAACCAATGAACTGGTGGAAAGGAGCCATGATCACACCGGTCTGGCAGAGTCTTCCTTTGTGCACTCAGCAGGAGGCATTCTGGTTGAGAGTCCTGTAGACAGTATGGGGCCATTGGGAGAGCAAGAGTTAGGGGCTGCAGGAGCAGCTAGCCAACTCTCTGATGGCAAGGAGGAGCTGGAAGACTCCGGTTGCGGAATGTCAACAGTGACTGCTAGTGACACCCATCAGTGTTCAGACTCTGAGAGCATGGGCCAGGCCAGAGAAGCACATTTTGCCAGAGACGTAACAGATGAGGGTAAAGCTGCTCAGGACTCTGCCGCTCAGCCAAGTGTGAAACCAAAGAAAAGGAGAAAGAGCTACAGGAGCTTTCTCCCTGAGAGGAGTGGCTACCCTGATATTGGGTTCCCCCTCTTTCCATTGTCTAAAGGGTTCATAAAAAGCATCCGTGGTGTCTTGCAGCAGTACCGGGCTGCCTTAGTAGAGGCTAGTATCCCCGAGTGGACAGAAGATAAATAAAAAAAAAATCAAGTTAGGGACAGACAGGCACACAGAAAGATAGGGGGACACAGGGAGGAAGAACCTAGCAAAAGTTGTTAACAATAAATAGACTGTCTCACTGCACCCCTTCCTCCTTGGCTTGGTTTGTTATAGAGAAGCAGAATTCCATAACTCATTTCAGGCTGTCTTTTTAATCACATTCCAGATGCACAGGGTGATTGAGCACACACACAATCACTTCCCTCCACCACACCCCAATCCCTTCTCACACAAATGACGTTTCCCCTTGGGGCTTGATTCCATGAAGACAGGTGCTGTGGCCTTCCCATTTCAGAACTTGAGTGAAGTTGGGATTGGATCTTTCAGCTCCTAGTCAATGAAGTGACGACCCCTTCCTTGTTTTGAGTTCTTGGGTGCTGTGGATATTGCTGAAAATGGGGATTGCCTTTGATTAAATCCTGAAAGATCCTTATTCAGGATCTAATTGGCAAATGTAATGCTGTAGTAGCATTCTACTGCTTGACCTAACTTCACTAAAGTCTGTTGATTAGAAGGAAACGAATAGCCCACGTTTCTGCTCTGCATCGTTCTTAGTTATTTTCACTGTTGACTATATCTATTGGAACTAAGGGGACGTGCTGTACGAAAGCCACCAAATGATAAATGTAAGCAGCTTGCTTTCCTTAATTGCTTAATCTCTTAATCATGAGGAGCAAGTAAGCACAAGGCAAGCTGTACTTGTTGGGATGAGCACTTGGAATTTTTGGTCTGTCTTAAGTGTACAATAGCATATCTTGTTCCACTTTGCCTTGAAGAGGAATAGTGCATATAGCATAGTTCACTGTTCTCTTGGATACACGAACATTATACAATTAACTATGAACATTAAGGTACCTCAGGATGATTCTCTAAATATCGCATGGTGCAAACCATAATTTCTGAATTTCTGCTTTCACCTATGTGCTTGCAAAGTGGCAGTTCTGCCTGACTATATCTCCATGGATTCATATCAACACTGCAGCAACGAAGTCTACATTCTGGTAGACAGTGGGTCTCTCTAATCAAGCATCTTTAAATAAAATCACATCCTTTTCATTAATATTATTCATGGTTCCCAGATTCTGTATCATTTGCTTTAGCTGTTTCCAGGAATGGTATTGTGATGGAGTGGTTGCAGGGACTGAAAATGCATGCTTCCAACAAAGTTCAGTTGGTTAGTTGTCCACATTCCTGCATTCAAAACAGACTTGCATTCTATTTTTCATTTGGTGTTTCCTCCATCTTTGCATGGCTTCACATTTATTTACCTTTATTATTCCTACTCTGATAACAACCTAGATGTCCCTCTTAGTCACCCTCCCAAGAGAATAATCCACTTGGAGAATATTGAGGGAGATGACACAAATCTTGTGTTGGCTTGAAATGTAGTGGGTGAATTATTTTAGTATTGCAGAGTAACATTTGAGAAATAGCATTTCTCTGTTTTTAAGAGCTTGCAGCAGGCAAGCTATCGTGGCCCAGGCAATTATGACTCAGCAGAGAGCCCAACTTAATAAAAATTCAGAGTACCTAGATTGATATCGTCATCAGATGAGGTCAGGAATAGAGTTTACCTGTTGCCTGCACTACCAGGCCTGCCATTAATTGTGCAGAAGGGCAATTCTGTTCTGAGGTATTGTCGTATTTCTTACACAGATGAGAGAATGGCACCTCAAGTTCCCCAGAGAGAATTAACCAGCTGCCTATCTTAACGTGACGACCCTTCTTTTCAAAAGCCTGCCTTTTTCCAAATCGTAATCATGTAAACTGCCTAGTTGGTTCCGAGACATGCTTTAATAAGGTGAGAGGAGCCATGAAAAAGTTAATTATGCAAGCTACAGGAGAGCTATCTTTTCTCAAAACACAATGAAGGACTTGTCTGAATTGCTAGCAATTCTGCCCCTGCAGAAGATTTTGCTTATTCTTTCCTCCTTGGAACCTGCTGACATCTTTTACATTCTCAAGCACTGTCCCTTTTATCCTTGCTGTTCTTTGCCCTTACCAGTGGCATGCACAGACGTTTACATCCCCCCTCCCCCACTTTAGCTATTGAATAATGTGAAGCTCTAGATTATGCAGTTGCCACTGGGCATATTGCAGCCGTGTAACTTTTTTGGGTGTATGTATGTAATCCAGAGTGAAGAGACTGTCAGAGACAGATGCTTATACATACACACCAAGAAGCCAAAGCATGAGGCATATTGTTAGTCTTGAGATGGGCCACATGATTGTGATGTATAAATTAAAATCTATCTGTTAAGTGCTGGGGAGGGAAAGGGAAAAGAAATATTACTAAACTTTATAGACTTGATTCTGTACAGTATTTAAAACCAATGGAGCTGTCATATCGGGGCAATGCTTAGGGTATGTTACTTTTGCAGCTGTGAATGCTTGGTTGCTTACAATATATGTATAAAGTACTGTGTGATGAATCTTTTTTTACTGGCAAATTTTGTTCGGCTAATCAAGATGCAGTAATAAAGGAGAGAAAGTGGCTTGCCGTTACGTTCGCCGCTGTTCATAGATTTGGCTGTTCATGCTGTGTGTCGTTTCAGCTTGAAGCGTCAGGTTTATGTATCCCTGAAACTCTGAAAGGGATGTCAGCATGTCAAAAGGGTTTGAGGGACATGTCTTTCCCAGAATCACCATTTACCTTGTAGAACTTGTGAATGCTATAATAAGTTCACTAGGAGGGTTTCTCTGGAACCCTTCCTACTCACCTTTAAATTTTCAAGGTGCTAAACCTCACCATCCCCTCAATTTCACTGTCAGCTACCTTTACTACGGCTGAAGCTTCAACAATAATTGTGCTGATTATCTGTTAAACAATCCCACTTCTCTTGGTTGCTGTGTTAATATGCATATTGCATCATATTCCTGTTTGTGTATTTTGCAATCAGAAGACTCTTCTTTTTTTACCTTTGGCCAGTTTTGGATAGGAGAGGCACATTTATGTCTCTCAGAGTATACATAAATTTATGCAACACAGTAATCATTCTTCTTTACATTTGCACACACAAAATTCCTTTTTTTTAGCAAGGTGCATCAAGAGAATGTTAAAATATCATTAAGACTCCCCTTAATGACTGATTTATCACAATCTTCATCTCTGCTCTAGAAGACAACAAACTATTATGGAAGATACTAAAAAGTGGAGTGATGTACACTATCCTCACACTAAAATAATAGCCTCGTAAAATAAATATTGAAGAGGATGCACACACACATTTTTGGCTGTCTAGTTTCTGTCCTCTGAAAGGCCTGGGAAGTAAAGCAATTGAGGCCTCTTACCTGAAAGAGTCAATCCACTAGCACTTTTAAAAGCTACTCCAAACCATTTTTCCCCCCTTTAATCACACAAGATTAAAGAGCCTTGCAATGATACAGACCAGGCACAAACTTGCCTCATCAGGTGCATGATATGAAAACTAGATTTTGTCTGTGAAAACAAGTCCGCTGGTTTGCCGTTTTTCTCTTCGAGCTCAACATGCTGATAGAACTCATTTCTGAGTTTTAGTCTGCCCTGGATAATGGTTCATTGTTTTGAATTACAAATGTTTCCCCTGAGGCTGACACTTTTGTCAAAATCATCCAAGCAGCAACTATTTGACTCCACAGTTTTAAAATGGCCTGGGGGCAAGTAGAACTCTCTCCATTGCTACCCCCTTATTATGTTTAGCATGATGTTGCACTGGAAATTGGTTCTCTCTTAATCTATGGCTGTATGTCCCAATGACCATTATATGTGCTCTCTGCCCTTATTTTTTTCCTAACAGACAGATTAAGTAACAATTGCTTGTATTGATGTATTTATCTGGCCTCCACATCCCAGTTTGTGCTTTAAATACTTTTACACTGTGCCTCTCTCTTGATTTTTGCAAATTTGTAGTAACCAGCCTGGTAACTTAGCTGTTTCAGCAAAGCCAGTGTTTATCAAATATAAAATACATATGCCTCATCTTAAAGTATAGTCTCCACTACTTGTAATACATGCCAAATGCGAAAGCCAATTCAACTTGCATGTGCTTTGTATTGCTTTTAAAATCTGTAAGAAGTCAGCCTAATATTAAATGGTTGACGTCCCAAATAGATGCTATGCAGACTTCAAAACTAGTAAATCCTCTTGAAGAGTTATATCTGTACATAGCAATATCAGGGGAATGCTATTCATAACAAAACTCAGTAAACATCTGTTCACATATTTGCAAATCTTAATTATTAGCCATTCAAAATGTGGCCAATAATAGTATCTAGTAATAGATATCTTAGATAATATAGGTAATATCTACTACCCTTACAAAGTTAGTGCTAGAATAAAATCCTATTTGGCAGATGGCAGCACAAGGCCAACCTATCTTAAAAGCTAAGCAGGGTCGGGGAGTACCTGTGCTCTCCACTGGACTTGGGAGTTGAATAAACACCACTACCACACACACACACACACCCAAGGAGGCCATGACAAAGCAATTTTATATTCTTGCCAATAGCACTACATGGATATGTTTAAGTCACCAAGACTTCAGTTTGATTCTATTTAAAGATACATTACGTAACTTCAGATCTGATGCTTTCCTAGGATAGCAATCAATGCTATCTGATATATATACACTACATATAGGGATTTATTTTTCCTCAAAGTAGCTTCTGAGGACAGGAAACTACATTTTGTCTACTTTAATTTCATTATCAGTTTGGATTATAAAAGCTGCAGAGTTGGATTTGTAGCAAATCTACATCTCTAAATTCCTCTGAGACTGATTGAAACTTCTGAACTGTTCACCAGGATCTGACCCTACTTTTTGGAGGACACACATAATTCTTCAAAGAATTGCATTAGGGTGGATGAGTAGGAATTCTCAGTTCTGCTTCAAAAGTCCTTTCAGCCCACCTTTTACGTTATGTTATAGGTCCAATCATAAAGGCTTTGAATGTAAATTGAAAGCAACTGTATACCCGGTTTCCCCCAAAATAAGACATCCCCTGATAATAAGCCCAATCGGGCTTTTGAGCCATGGCAATAGCGCCAAGCGCTAATTTCAGGGTCCAAAAAATATAAGACAGGGTCTTATTTTCGGGGAAACACAATAGTTAAAGCATTCATTCTCCAAATTCTTTATTATGATGAGTGCTATACTGCTCAATCCAGAGATTCTGGGAAGTGTATGTTCTTTCTGTCCATTTTTCATATTTTTAGATTGATAATAGCAGCTTGGGCTCTAATTGTAACTATCGATAGCCCTGACACCATAACCCTCTCCCCAAACTGTCTTGCCCTTAACTATAAGTTGTCTGCATTAGCAGTTTAAAAAGAAACAGCAGGCTACAATAAAAAGATGGCCACTATCCCATTTTTTGACCGCTGCTTTTAATCTACTAATAATCTATAGTTTGTCAGATGGACTATGTTATTACAAACATTAGCCAGGAATATATGCAAGGAAGGTGAATGCCTAAAGGTGCCACTTCGGACTTTTATGGAAATAACCTATAAGGCTGATCGCATCTAATTGAAGAACTGTTGTGTCCTGGAGAAAGTTGTCTGGCTATGTTTCAATTACCTGCCTGCATTTGAATGATAAAGATGGTGAAATGTTACATTAAATGCTTTACCTTTTGATAAGAGCAATCCAAAATCACAGCATCGATGACAGACATTATTCTTTTTCAAAATAGGCCTTTCATTTTTCCATAGGAATATAAGCAACTACACACAAGGCATGTATGTATGTCTTTTATACCCCTTACAAAATCATAAAATTGGTCCTCCGAGTGGCAAAGGATTAATACACCTTTATCCAGACAGAAGGGTGTGCGAAGTGGCTTTGGTTTAATTTGAAAGCATACTTCTGCTATAGCAATGCAGAGAGCAAAGAGACTCTAAAGTTGCCTCTTTCACTGCACAGCAGCTTAGGGAGACGTCATGGGCAAGACAAGCTCCTCCACTATTTGCATCGCAATTAAAAGTTGCAGAAAAAGACAAGCTCTCCCTGAGAATTATCCCTGTCAACAATGTTGATGGTGTTTTGAATGCAGTAGATGCAGCATTTGGAGATATCTTCACAACTTTCCAGAGTGTCACAGTGGTGTTACAAAACTCTTTCCACTGTTTCTTCCTGATGCTCATTCAGGAGCCACTAATAATACGGGCTAGCCGGTTGTGTATTTGTCCTTGCACAGGCTCACATGTCAACACCTCGCCATCTACTGTCATAAACCCCTTGGGCTCTAGGGGCTCCAGCCGAAAGGCTTTCACAGGCACGTAGTGGACATGAGGGCTGTTAAGAGCAAACTGATTTCCTTTCTCCACGGCCATGAATAACCGGAGCATTCCCATCCGGGAAATGCCAGCAGTTACATAGAAGAGATGGATGGCATCATCAAACAGCTTGGCTGTGGGAGCTATAATAAAGTCTGTTCCCAGGTGGGATTGCTGAATGCCAACTATAGAAACAAATTCCTCCTCAGGGACGACAGTCCAGTGCTTGGGAACTGGCTGCTCAAAGGGCACCAACAAGGAGTCTTCCAGCACAGAATCCTCCTTCAGGAGGGGAGATGCAGGCTGAGGGAGGATGTTGACAGGAGATTTTCCGTTAGCAGTGGAGACCCAGTGAGGATGCTGAGGTGAGGGGCAGGTATTCACCTCTGTAGGAAGCAAGGAATTTGAGGCAGAGCTCTGTACTTCCGCTGGCAGGTAGGAGAGGCGGCCCTTGTAAACTTGGAGTGACCTGAGGAGTTGGAACGTGCCCACTGTAAAACGGGCACTACCCAATTTACGGTACCTCTCGCTGGTAATGTCCACGTCAGAGACAAAACCCCAGCCAAAGCTAAGGAAGGAGAAGAGACGCTTGCCTGAGGCCGTGCGGAGGGAAACGAGGTCCATGGGAGCATGCAGGCCTTTGCATAAGAAGTAGGTGCAATTCATCAACAGTTCCTCCTTTGCCACATGACTTCTGCTGTAATGAGGGAAGAGAGGGAAGGACAGCCTAGGTTAAACCATGATTTCTTGAACAAGCCACTACACGTGCCCTAGTAACTCTTTGGGCATAACATTGAGCTATAAACCCCAATCTATACTTGCAAATTTAGGATTCACATATCATGCTATGTGAAAACTGGACAAGCCACTTCATTACTTAGTGGGATGTGTAAGCCCACCCATGGGGAGAAGTATAAAGTAGCACAGAAAACCAGCACAAGACTACTTTTCCAATGTGTTTAAGATAGCAAGAGCACTTACACTTATATACCACTTCATAGTGCTTTTTACAGCCCTATGTAAGCGGCTAAGCATAAGCATATACTAAGAAACATGATCTACCATTAAAGCAGCCTCCTCTCCTATATATTACAGGCCCCCAACTGGCCTCCCCTGCTCCTTAATGCCAAGGTTGCATGACATGCATCCTAAATTCCTCCAAATATCACCCCCAAGATAAAATGTTTTAATGTAATAAAAGGAAAAAACCTAAAGCCATCTGGAGTAATCATGTTCACAGTGGGTTTGTAGATGTGCTCCTCACCAGCCAGAAAGAAAGATCAATGCCTCTCTCTGAAGGCAGCTGCTACCCCAGAATTGTTTTCCTTTGCTTGATTTCTCCCATCAGAAACATGCAAGAATATTGAACTTGGAGGAACAGCTGACCTCATCATATCTTTTACATCTACCATATAAAAGATACTCTATGTCAGGGCTGTCAAACTTGCAGCCCAAGGGCTGGATGCATCACGCACTGGCCACACCCACACCCAGTTTAGCAAAGGGGGGAAAAGTCATGATATGTCACGTGACAATGTGAGTTTGACACCCCTGCACTATGTCAATGCCACTTACATGATGCTACTAGCATATGGCAAGGTTATATAATGAGAATCACCATTACTGCAGTGGGTAGCAACAGAGATAATACGAATTCTAGTACAACTGTAACACTTCAGATGTTCTTGATAAATGACCTCTTATGATTGCCTTTAGCTAAAAGCCTCCTCCAGGAACCCAAAGATTTAAGATATCATTGTCACAGCAGTAGCAGTTTAGGCTAGAGATGAAAGTTGTCAACCACTCCTCCTTAAATATTAGCGATGGATGTGCACAGCATCCTGTTGCAAGGGTTCTGTTTGACTTCTAGGAGCTGACAGGTCTCCCAATATTTTCCCCCTTTTAACGAAGAAAAAAAGCACCTACGTTTTCAGCAGAGAAAGGAAGAATGAAGAGATGCAGAGAACATCATCTTCACAAAAGCAACAGCCTTCCAACCACAACAAAAATCCAAAAGAGGGCATTGCTGTCATGAATTGTACCCATTTTGATGTCACATTTAAAAGTAAAGTTCTCACTGGAATTCTTGTAACCTTAACATTCCATCTAATAAATATAACCAGAGTTCAAAGAGTGGTAGTTGCATTTGATTTGAAGGAGGCTTTATCACTGCCGTTCTAGAACACTTACACTGATTCTGTATAGGTTTGAGAAGAGAGCGCCAGTATGTGAAGATGAAAGTCAAGGCTGACCCCTAGCAAAAACTTCTAAAAGTCAGTCCCTACTCCTTGCTTAGGCTTATAGCCATGTTAAAGCAGTACCTGTCTTAGCTTACTGATGGTTTTAAAAGGAGTTTGTTGTAAACATTCAGTGAGAGCCAGTTTGGTGTAGCAGTTAAAGCATTAGGCTAAAACCTGGAGGACCCTGAGTTCTAATACTGTCTTGAAAGGAAGCCAGCTGGGTGACTTGCTCAGTCATGCTAAGCCCTGGAAGGAGGCCATGGCAAACCACTTCCCAAAAATCTTGTCAAGAAAACTGTAGGAACTTGTCCAGGTAGTCTCCAGGAGTCAACAGTGACTCAAAAGCATGTCTGCTCACATACAAATAAAGCATTCAGAAAGCTCAATAAAGGTATTGCCTTAAAAGAGATGTTCAACTTGACTGGTTCTTCAGTTTAAATGTAATTCTGGAATGAGAACAAGTAATTGTATGTGTCAAAATGGCAGTGTGTTGGCAATGGTGGTATTGCATGTGGAGGATTGTTAGGGGTTTCTGACACATGACCAGCTTTGCAGTACTTCCTCCTCTCCCCCATCACAGGATTTTCCAATGATGAGAGGATTCACAGGCAGGAGTTTGAGGGAATTAAAAAGGAAAATAATTCAATAGGAATTTATATGAATCAGGAAGTGTGTGGATAGTTAAAATAATGGCAGTAGAAGACAGCAAACAATGGGACATCTTTAGGGATGGAGTGACTGCAATAGCTACAATTTGAACATATGCTTCTTAATGTAATCAAAAGAACACGAAAGAAAAGTATTTGGACTTGCTTACAGCAAGGATTGTCATAAAGGACAAAGGGGTGAATGGGATGTAAGGAGATCAGGTGAGCACTTCCAGCTGTCTTTTAGTAAAGGCTTCTTCTAGTAAAGAAGCAGTCTTTTTGTTGGGCTCAGTAGAGGGCAGAGATCAGAAAGTGATGGGCAATATTTGAGGATATGGGGAGGGCAATTTCCAAAGACTTCCAAAGACTCACAGAAAACATGTTTCTTTTCCAGTATTTGAAAGGCTTAAAGGTACAGAGGGCTTGCCTTTCAAACCTACTCCTATCCACAAGAATAAAAGTTCATACCGTATAATCATACTGCTAAATTTGGCCGTTTTGTGTCTGGGGAGAGGTACATCCACCCACAAACTGCATTTTTTTTCCCCTGGCCTGAGCTAATGCATCTAATTTAACTCGGGTTCTTCAAATACTCCAGCCTACCTGAAATTACCGAGACATTCACCCTATCTCAGTTTAATGAGGCAGAGTTGCCAAAAAATGATCCTGATTTCTCTGAAAGAAGATAAAGATAAGCGAATATTGTAAATCTTGATAGGAGGGCTCATACACTTCATTCCTAGGTAGAAGCAAGGCCATTGAGCATGATAGGATTATTGCCATTGCACCATCAGCAATAAACTTTTGAAACAGGAAACAGATTTCACTAACATGGGCCAATGCCAGGTGTTGGGGTGTAGCTGAGATCTAACTTATGTAAAAAGAATATTGCTGTTGGGAAAATCCAGATTAAATAACCATTACATTCATATACATACTGCTCTTAAAATAATTTCTGTAGCTGTTTTCAATACAAATGATTTCTTCAAGAATAATTTAGAAAATTACCACTCGGTATGATAACTCTGCAAGTAATTTCTGCATGATTAAGATATATATTCGATATCTCAAGTTTGCATCTCACCTTTCCTCCCTCTGAAGGTGATCCCACTTTGACGTCAGAGCATTTCTAGATTCCAGTAGTTAACAGAAACACTTTAAGATTTCACACTTTGGCCTTTTAACTAACTTTCTATAATGTCTGGTCAGCCTTTCTCAGAGACCACGTGTTGGGATAAGAGAATTCCTTTGAGATATCTTAGCTCATTTATCAAATTACAGCAGTTCAATGAACCAGTTAGGGCAAGGGAAAAGCAACCAGATGCCTTCAAAATTCCAACTCTTTATCAGCCTTGGCAAGTAGTATTAACCATCATGAACACCACCAGCAGCTTTTGTCCTGGAGAGATTTCATGGAGGAGTCGGTGGTACAACTCTACTAGAGCATCCAGTTGCAGAGAGGGGTGACTGAAATACAACCCTCAAAGAGCAGAAAGGAGGAAAAGGCATGGAAAAACAATCCGTCCCTTTTCCTAGTGAATAATTAGCTTACTCTGCCTGATGCTCTCCCTAGCCGAGTCAAATGCATTTGAATGTACCATGTTGAAGAAGGCAGGGTTGCAATGTATCTAAAGCTTAGGAATGACTCATTTTCCAGCTGAGGCTGTTTGACAGGACCCAGACTTTTTTTTTAAATTATTTTATTTATATGCCACTCTTCTCCGGAGACTCAGGGCGGCATACAATGCGTTAAGCAATAGCCTTCATACTTTTGTATATTTTATACAAAGTCAGCTTATTGCCCCCACAAACCGGGT
>JANHZT010002274.1:88615-103231 GCA_032468215.1 Stegonotus admiraltiensis | reverse complement strand
AGGCTATTGCTTAACGCATTGTAAGCCACCCTGAGTCTCCGGAGAAGGGTGGCATATAAATCAAAATTTTAAAAAAATGCTGCAGTATTATGGTCCACTTACATATTTGTGACTATAAATAACATTTTATAAGAGATAGTTTAAAGTTTTTAAAATTCAGCAAAAAATATTTTTGAAAAAGTTTAAGAACATAAATCACATTGGACTCTATCTCCTTCCTACTGAACTTTGTCTCATCCTGGATTATTACCTGAGTAGCCTTATTCCGCTGTTTTTCCAATTTAGGAGACCACCCAGCTGCAAAACATAGAAAAGGCAGGAAAAAGCTTCACTCTGCCAGTAGCTAAATCTGTGGCTGCTTCAGGTTCATAGCATGGAAAAGCCAAAGTCAGTTATGCAGCCGAATTGTTTTATGAAAATTGAGACATGGGTCCATTTTCTACAAGCATGATAGGGTTGCCCTAATTTTTTAATGCCATACCAGACTTTTATTTTTATTTCTTTTTCATGGTTTAGTTTATCCCTCCCTTGAATCAGATGAAGATAATCCAGTGTTCAAATCTCGATCAAAAAAGAGGAAAAGTTCCGATGACGCACCATACAGCCCCACAGGTAATTATTTAAAAATATATTTTACTATATAAAGAAAGAGCAATAGTTTCAATGTCTATATAAACAGTGTTTTGACTGGTTACAGTTAATTTGAGCAATGGTCATCATCATAATAGTAATAATCTTCATTAGTAGTGATCATATAATAACAGTATTTTCTCAACATAATATTAATACTTATTAATTGTTAATAAGTAACAATTATTACCACAGGTAATATTTATGATATTTTAAATGCAAACTCATACAGGACAAAAACTCAATAGATTCCAGTGATATGTCTACATGGCATACATTGAACTACAATCAAATAAATTTTAATATGGAAAATATCTTGATCCGAGTAGCTTGTCCTGGCCTGTTAGTACCCAGTTTGCTTTCTTTTAATATTACAATTTAATGTTTCAATTAACTTTATTGAATATTACCTTTTAATATTACAAAAGACAAAGATAGAGGGAAGAGAACTGCATATCATGGTTATTTTAAGGATTGGACTTTGGAGGTCAGAACCATAATATTCTTGAAGAACTTCTACAAAGTTTTCTTGGATCTAATTAAGATCTTCTCAAACCAATTTTGTATTTTGTGCACAAATCATACAATGGCACTGCTTTTACATTTTTTTTTGAATATTCTGAGAAGTTTTGGGGCAAATATTCCAAATGCTTTGAAACACTGAGAATCAAACTCGGGACCCAACTAGTTCCCTCTCCTGTGGTGTGGGGGGTTGGGTTGGGGGATGGGAAATTTTGGGAATCATGGTAAAGTTTTTTTTTAATTACAAGAAGATCATATGATCATAGAACTATGTTTAACAGTGTATAGGAGTCCAGTCTTTATATTTATGGAAATAGCACAAGGACTTAAATTTATATATATTGCCCCACAGTGCTTTACAGGTCTCTCTAAGTGGTTTACAGAGTCAGCATATTGCCCCTAACAATCTGGGTCCTCATTTACCAACCTCAGAAGAGTGGGAGTTCACCTTGAGTTCCAACAGGATCGAACTCCAGACTGGATAGAGTTAGCCTGCAATACTGCATTCTAACCACTGTGCCACCAGGGCTTAGGGTTTATTTTTTGTATTACAGGGTTTGTATTTGTTTCTTTGTAGTGCCTGAAATAGTTATATTCCTGACATTAGCAATATTTGTGGATTGTATATGCACTCCATTGCCTGTTAGCTTTACTGTTCATTTTTTCTTCTGCATTTAGCAAGAGTTGGTCCATCAGTACCACGGCAGGACAGACCAGTCCGAGAAGGTACAAGAGTTGCTTCTATTGAAACTGGTCTGGCAGCAGCTGCTGCCAAATTATCTCAGCAGGTGAGCTTTCCAAACAGGGCCCTGCCATCGCTTTCCCAAAATGTTGCTGTTGGGAAACATTTCATGGAACATTGTTGTCCGTGAACAAATTACTAATGAGAAGATTTATCAAAGGAGGCCCTGCTTTTGGTCTAAAGATTTTTTCTGTTCTACAATCCTCAGAATTATATGGAAAAGCAGCCAATGCTGAACGTTGTCCCTCTAAATCATTTTGAGAACTGTACTTAGAATGCCATGTTAGTCTTTCAAATGGAAGGACTTTTTGGAATTGATATTGACTTTACCTCCTAAAGAATAATGCAGATAACTGAAAGCAGCCCCTGATCTACTGCTCCCCTTACCACTCTGCCTCTGTTGCCATTTGGGCCTCCTTTTCTCCGCACAGTCCCTCTACTCACTGCTTCTCCTATGAGGCAGCTCACTGCACACACTTACTCTCCAGGAGGCCACCCTAGAAGTGTCCTTCTAAGTTGTCTTCAGCCCAGTTCAGGTAAACATGCCAAACCCATCACAATACATTGATCTAATGCACCTATTAGAGGACTACATAGAGAGCAGCAAAGTAAACCTCGGATTGCTGCAAACCTTAGTCCCAAAGGTGATTTTTTCCAAAAGGCAACTGGACTATCTTGGTTTTTTTCTGCTGAATCAATTTTTGAAGTTGTATCAATTGATTTGAGGATTTATGGACAATAAAGGTCCATAAATGGTATCCTTTCAGAAACCAGTTCTGCATGTTTTTGTGTGATATCATTGTTTCACATCACTTCTCAATGAAATCCATAGCTTTCTGACTTGATTTATTTTTTATTAAAAGGTGTAGCGGCTGTCTAGCAAGATATTTCATAATATGCATGGCATCTAAAAGCTAAATACTGCATTTCATTTCTTAATATTTTGTCAGTATTTTTTCTTGTATCACAAAGGAATCTCATGATTTCTAAAAAGTATAAAACAGTTCTAATCATTAATAAGTTTTCAGCAACCTTAAATTACTTACAGAGATAAAACACACACAATTCATGGAAAAGCTTACACAACAGGCAAATATCAGTGGAACATTTTTAGGATCAACACCCATGAATAGTTCTGGAAAATCAAATTATTGACAAATAATTTGGTGTGAGATTAGAAAATCAGCCTCTCATGTGTTTTAAAAAAAATCTTCAATTATGCCTCTTGGTCTGCATTTTTCCTAATGTTCATCACTTTCCTTGCATACATTGTTTGAGTAGGTGTCAGGTACAAAGAATCAGGGCCATATTTTACTTCACAGTTCAGAAGATTTATTGCTTAAGCCTATACACAAGAATCTAGTCAACTAAAGTTCAGTATTAAATTGGCATCAGTTAAGGCTCAACAGAATTCAAGAGGGGCTTGACTTATAGTTTCTGGGAATGTAAGGACTCTAGGCTAATGATTTGTTTAACTCTGACCCACAGCGCTGCCTGATCTTCTCCTACCTCAGGACACTTTCCTTAATGACTATTTATCACTTTTGAAAGCTAATGATTTTTATTTCTCTCTCCCCCTCCCCTTCCCTCATCATGTGAAAGGAGGAGCAAAAGGGCAAGAAGAAAAAGAATACCAAAAAGAAACTTTCTCCCAACAATGCCAATAAAATCCCTCAGGAAGGCAGCTCTCCTGAACCTCGGCTGGAGTGCCATAGCAGTAGTTTAGCAGACCATGAGTACACAGCTGGTGCCAGCACACTTGGGGTGGCCCAAATGAACAGAGGCCCTCAGCCCATGGCCCCAGGAGTTTTCCTTACACAGCGGAGAGCCTCATCATCATCACAGAATAATGCAGCTGCCAAAGGTACTTTCCATAGATTTGTCTCAAGAATGGTGTAAGATTTGGTCAGCCAATCAAAGTTTTTTTTTGGTGAGGCTCAAAATTATTTATTCATTCATTTGCATATCTGTTTGTTTGTTTGTTTGCTATTTACCTTTTTATAAAATTTATTGGCCACCCATCTTAACATAGGGTAACTCTGGGCGGCTTACATATCTAAACATGTCTTTCCTTATTATCCTATTTTTTATTTTATTATTTATTTTTTTTAACTTGAAAGCACAATCAAGAAAAAAGGAAAAAATGGAAGAGATTTACAAGCAACATCAAATGGAATGACTTTCAAAGTTGCATTGGATTAATGCTGCATATAAATATGTTTTTCTATCAATGAAGCACTTAAAAATCATTGTTAATATGAAATCCATATTCAGTAATTAACGGAGGCAAGCGGTATAAGAGTCATCAGAATAAATAATTAACAGTGAATTTCTATCTTATCCAAGATCTCTATTATAAAAAAGTGTAATATTCGTATTGAAATAAAGCAGCTTTGAGACAACCATGACCAGGATAACTGAGAATCTTCATAGACATTTGTAATATTCATAGTAAATAATATTTATCTTTCATGAGTATTCTCATTGTTACATATTAATTGTCATGCTTAACTTATGAATCCATTTAATTATGCAATCTTTGACATGTTTAATTTTTGAGTCGCATTTCCACAATAATTTACTCAGTGTTCTGAATTTTGTGTTAAAGCTTTTCAAATTCAACTAAGTTTCTAAATGTTCCACCTTAGTTTTGCAATTTGTTTTGAACTGCACTACTAAATATATTGAATATATATGAATATATTAAAACCAATGACGCATTTCTGATCAGTCTAAGAGAGAATCTTGAAAGATTTCACCTTTTCTTTAGTTAGGCATTCATTCAATCAAATTTATGTAATTTAGATATATAAAATTGATTAAAATTTCATCAATCAATGTTTTCTGTATTTTTAAAAATAAATTCCCAAGTACTCAATCAGGTTAATAGTGATGTTAAAACCCTGGTACTTGTTATAAATATTACTTTTCCAATTCAGATACCTTCCAAGTAGTAATTTGAATCTTAATAATCTGATATGTTCTTCACATATGTCTGAAAATTAGTACTTCAGATATTTTGAGGTTCACCTTTACTAAGGAATGTCTCCATGCCATGCTGAGTGCTACATTCCCGAGGGCAACTCTCTTGTAGACTTAGTGTGTCAGGCACAAATAATCAGGAACATTCATTGAGTTCAAAGCACAGATGAGTTTATTACTGCTACATTTAATACAAGAATCCAGTCAACTAACAGTCAAATCTAAATTGGCATTAAATGAGGCTCAACAGAATTCATGGGAGGCTGCACTTGTGGCAATGCAATGACTCCAAACTGATGACATGTTTAACCCTGCCTTCTAGTTTAGCCTGCTCTTCTTCTACACAATGACAGAGAAAATAAAGGAAGAGGTAGTACCAGAGAAACTACTAAGAGAACTAAGATAATTGCATTCTTTACACAGTTCATCCTCAGATATTAAATAATACTTGAAGAGAAGTTTAGCTTTTTGTATTTTGTAACTTTTTTCTAATTGAAAGATTTTTCATTCTTAGAAGTGGCAAAGCAAATTTCATTTAATTTATTTCTCAATGGAATTGGGTAAAATATGGATATCAAGAAAATGTGAGGATCTCTTAAGGCAGCAGTCTCCAACTTTTGTGGCTTGGCGGCCCAGCTGGGGGAGAAGGGAACTGGACCACGTGAGTGGCAAGTTGGTGCACATGTACGCAGCCTTTGTGCAAGCAGGGGGCTGGCGCATGAGCACGCAGCTCAACTTGCATCATCAACTTGCAGATCAACACACACATGCATGTGCGCAAATGCTTGCCGGCCCGCCACTTGTGCAAGTTGCACTCGTTCCACCAGCCGCTCATGTGGCCCAATTCCAAACAGACCATGGTCTGGTAATGGGCTGCTGAGCCACAAAAGTTTTTAAATCAAAGTACATAAACTTTGAATATAGCTTTCAGATCACTTAGCTGCTGTCCAACAATTATCATACATAGAGTATTTGGCAAATCTCAGTTTCTTGCAGTACTCTCAGTAAAGAAATATGCCCCCTCCCCCCCAAAAAAACCACCACCATACAGGCAGTATAAACTAGGAGCATCTAGTTCTTTGGAATCATATGGATATTTCAGATGAAAAAAGGTGAACAGATGACTTCCACAAGAACCGTCTTGTTTTTCTTTCCTGGTGCTGTAAATATTCCAGACATTTGTTCATATATGTTTGGAAAGGTGAACAGATGTGGGACACTTTTGAAGAACTACATGAGTAACAACTGGATTTTACATTTTTCAGAAATGGGGCTTTTGTTAATTCTTTATCCTTTGGAAAAGTCCTGGATTCAACCTGATACTGCAATAGTACCCGAGAAAGCTTAGTTTGAAGCCATCTTCCATGTTTATTCTTAATGATCAAATGCTTCCTTTTCTGTTTATTTTTCCCCTTTGACTAGGAGTTCTGAGAACTGTTGTTCAAATATATTTGACGGCATTAGTTTGGAGAAGACTTTAGTGTATTTTCAATAGCATGATTGCATACATACGGATTTTGACTAACATAAAACATGAATATCAGTCTCTGTATTTCTTACTTGTCCTGAAAAATCTATGCGAAATAAATCTTTGGTTTTACAAGTTACTGAGAGTTTATTCACAAAACCCACAGAGATTTTGTTGTAGCTGTTCAGATAAAAAAACTTGTACTCATTTTTATCTGAAAGTAATTGTTTTTATAACCTGAATTGACCATCCAGGATATTGGCACATATGAAGTATTTGTTTTATTATGAGAGAGGCATGAATGGACAAAACAATGTATAACGGATTACATTACCCACAGAAACACTTAGGAAATGGGTCCCAAGATAGATCAAATTGTAGCCTTTCCTAATTCAAGAAGCAGCAATGAAGGGAGGAGGCAGGAGATGTCATAAAGAGAATACTTCTAAAAACTCAAATGAATTGAAGATGACACCATTTACTACTTGTTATAAAATCTAAGCACTAATCTGAAATTACCAGTTTCATAAATCAGTTTCATAAACTAATTTAGGATAAAACGGAATAACTAAGCAGCTTTTTCTCAACAGATGAAGACAATTCTACTACACCTTAATGTAGAAGATGAGACAATAATAGTTCCTTCTGTGGTGTGTCATTTCTGATAGATCATTTGTACATGCAAAAAATTAGTTAGAGCTGCAGTAATTTAATAATGTATGTGCTTCTTAATCCAAGGAATAGAGTCATGCAGTAATATAGAGGATTTGGGAATTATCCGATTAAAATATCATTTCAATTTTGAATTGATAAGGTGGCTATAAGCAACTCTTCTCTTCATTCTCAGCCTTATGAGTTAGATAGAGATGCTTAAAGCATTTAACTGGATATTTGTTAAATTATTTTGTGTTGAAGAGAAATGCAGTTGAATGTTTTATAAATCAATTTTCAGTTGCATTTGTTTCATCCTTCTTGGTCTTCAACTTCTAGTTTCTTTTGGTTGCTGCTGCTATTGTTTTCTGGCTTACCGTGTCTCTCTTCTGTTACTTCCAGGGAAACGTACAAAAAAAGGCATGGCTACAGCTAAACAAAGGCTTGGGAAGATTTTGAAAATTCATCGGAATGGGAAACTTCTCCTTTAAAATCCGGTCATAATTGGGACTATCAAAGCTCAGCATATCCTGAGCTGTCACGCTAGCTCTTCAACTCTTGAAGGACTCCAGTAGTATTGTGCAACATCTTAGGGACAATACCAGTTAACTTTTTGCCACCACTTTAATAAATTCTTTTTAACTTTCGGCAGTTAAAACCTGTACAGATACTGCTATAAATATTTTTTAATATAGATGTCCTTTCTCAAATTGCTGAGAGTGACTAGTTGGCAAAAAGTTAATACTCCAAGACACTGAGGATCATTCCAGTTTTAGGAAAGTATCCCTTTAACTTGTTTATAAGTGAGGAAAAAGCTGTTGTTTTTAAGAGTATGCACATTCATTTCAATTATGCTTCTTTTATCAAAGTTGAATCAATTTTAAAGAGGTATCTGGTTAAAGGCAGAGTTTTTTTAAAAAAAAAGTTTCTCAAATTGACTTGTAGACAAGGGAAAGAAATTTATGCCATGACTAATTGAGATACAATACATGCATGAAACAATATGCATAAAGAAATAATCTAGCTTTCTTTATCTGGCTCATGATAAATAAGTTTTATTCAGAAGAGAAGTTAAAATTGCACTTCAGCACTGCTAAAACTTTCCCTATAACCAGACATTGGAGAACTATGGATGACTTAATTTATTTTATGTGCAATGCAAGATGATTTTTAAAAAAACATTATGGATTACAAATCCAACTTAATTGGGTAATGATTTGGATATAGGTAATTAATGAACTGGTGCAGTTCTTTGGACATCAAAAGGGTTTTTTAATTAGCTTTGGTTGGTGTTGGTTTGCATCTCTTTTCATTGATAAATTTTTAGCACTCCCACTGTTTCTTATATATATTGTTTTAACTTTGGTCCCATGGTATATTGTCCACGCTCAATGTCTTTGTTCTCATAATTGAATATCAATGAGTGATAGGAATTAAAGATTAGCAAACAGATACAACCCTTCTCTCCCTGCTAAACTCTCACAATTATGTGTAATTGAGTAAAACATTACAAATCAATTGGTACCTCAAAGTCAAAGTCTGAGAACACTGACTCTTGACTACTTATATAACATGGTTTACAGCCTACAGAGGCTAAAGCAAAATCAAATCAATTGTACTATATCTTAGTATGTTGCGTGGGCCATCATTTTAAACTGTCATTGTTTGCTTTGGCTTCTCATGTTGTGTGAATAGAGCCACCGTGTTTTTGTAAACCATAGTTAATGAATTAATGTGTTTACATCCAGTCTGCATTTCATGATTTATTTCTCTTTCTCTCACCTGTTCTAGCTAAAAATTTGTTTACATGACCATGGAAACTGGAAGTATTTCTTCCCCCATATACATAAAAAATGTGTATTTTTTATTCAGCATTGCTGTTTTGAAATTATATCACCATTAATTTAATTTCATGGTAGGGTGGAATCCACCATTTAACTTGATGATAGCATTGTAGCTTCTGCTTGGGTGCTCATAATGCACTGATAACGTGACATTGGAGAATAGGTAGGAAAAGAGATGCCAAGTTCATCCCAAGATACTGCTGCCAAAACCTTTGTTCTGCAAAGTGACAAAGTGTCAGTTTTCTTTGTGCAACCTGAGTGGGTATCAGCAGGGGTGAAATCCAGCAGGTTCTGACAGGTTCTGGAGAACTGGTAGCGGAAAGTTTGAGCAGTTCGGAGAACTGGCAAATACCACCTCTGGCTGGCCCCAGAGTGGGATGGGAATGGAGATTTTGCAATATCCTTCCCCCAGGAGTGGGGAGGGATTGGGGATTTTACAGTATCCTTCTCCTGCCATGCCCACCAAGCCATGCCCACAGAACAGGTAATAAAAAAAATTGGATTTCACCACTGGGTAGCAGGCATATTACCATCATAATCATTAGACAGGGTTATAAAGCACTGTGAAGCGGTATATAAGTCTAACTGCTGTTAGTATCTTATAAAATGGCATCCTTAGTCAAATATCTCTTTCCTTATTTCTTTGAAGGGGCTTTTAATCTCCCTCTAGCAGTTCACACTTAAGTTCATGACCTCATAAAATCACTTATGTTATCTTGAGATGAAACGGATGAAGACAATGGTTCCTTTTCACCTCTATTTCCCTGGATCATGGATTAATTCCTGGATCATGTAAACAAATCAAGCAAAGAAACTGTTGTCCTGGGACCCCAAGCACTTAGTTTCTGATCTATAACCAAACCCTTTTCCTTGAGCTGCATATCAGGAGAAAAAGTGCCCCAAACAAGATTATTTTTCCCCCCAGAAAGGAATACACACAAACTTTTTAAAGCTTATGAATCCATTGAGTAATATAATGGATCAGCTGTTTATATATAAACCTCAGTTGCAAGTCCTGTAATGAAGTAGCAAGAATGTGCAGCCCTATCAGAGAGGTATTCTGACATTCACATCCATCTAAGCACTTCCTTTCAGATATGCTTGTCTGAAGGAACAAGGGCTGTGCTCACCTAAGGGTCAGGCCAGATGAGAGCCAAGCTTATGGACAGTTTAACTGGATACTTATTGCTTCTGAACTCTCTTAGTTTTTGGTGTAGAATGCATTATATTTTACATTAAACTAGCTTGTCTGCATATAAACACTTAGAGCACAATCCTATGCATGTTTACTCAGATATCAAACCTGTCATGTTCCATGGAACTTACTCTCATGTGTAGAGTACTATGTACAGGATTGTAGCCTTAAGGCGTTGCATTTGTTTCTCAGGCAATTCCAGATTTTCATTTATAGATACGTGTCTGAAAGCATATTTTTTCATAGAATCTAGCCTGTAAATAGCTTTTTAAAATACCTTCTTTTTTATAAGATCGAAGTATCTTTAGACATTTCTTTCTATAGAATAGTTCATTAACCTTTATACAAATTTTTTGCTGAGTATTTTGCCGAGTATTTTAGGTTCTTGACTCTGAAAGAGATACTCTGTTTTTGTCCTCGATTTAATTCCTTTTTCTCCCTTTTTTAATTTTGGCATTGCCTGAAAAACAAGTAAAACTTTGTGCAGCCTTATACAGAATCAAATAATAGTACAAAATTATCTATTTAAGATACAATATGAAGAAGAATCTTTGACTTTATAATACCAGCTCGTCTCAATTCTTGTATTATGAGGGGATACAATTATTTTATTAGCACCTTGTGAAGTGTTTCTGTGTTTTGTGATGATGTAATTTATTAATGTTTGTAGCTTTTTATATTTGTACATTTCTTATGAGCTTTGTTTATATACACATTACCTGGATGTGATGTCCATGAGGAAAAAAATAAAACAGCTATAGAAAACAACTGAGGCCTTATTAACTGACCTTTCTAGTTATGGTGAGGGACTGGGTCTGAATTCTTGGCATCAAAAATGTTAGTTGAATAGGGCCCCAGAGTTAAGCAAGTTTTTTAAAGCTTCCCTAGTATACTGTTATTGTCAAGCATTTATATAATATAACGCAGACATCATGCTGGTTTTATTATTATTATTATTATTATGTTTATCTTTATGTTTATGATTATTATTTTCACAACATGTACATTTCTAACAAAGTTTATTGTGGCTATCTATTACAGTGTTTTATTTACCAATTCATATCAAATGCTCTTGTATCAAGTCCATGAAATCTAAGTAAACTTAGATCAAAATTTTAAAAGTAAAATATTTCAGGTTTTGTATAGAATTTGTGTTGGTGTGTTTATTTATCTACTACATTTAAGTCGTTCTCCACCAGTGATGGAAGAGCATCCCATGCTTTGTTGCTTTCAGAGATGGTTTCCTGCCAAAGCATGCCGGTTCTTAAAGGCAGATTCATTCTTCAGCTTCAAGTCAATATAGCTCAATCAGTTGAGTTCAGTATTGGAATCCTAATAAGATGGATGGTAATTCTTGGTCCCAGAAAATGAAAATTTTCCTAGACAATCTCGGTAAAGAAACATATATACCAGTTTGTCAATTCCCATCTTTCAAAAGCCATTTCTCTTCCTGAACAAGGATAATCATAGTGACTTTTAGTATTTATTGGTTTGTGTGTTATTTAGCCAGTGACCGAGTCACTTTAATTTCATACTGCAACCTCTGTTTGTGCTTATGTTAGTCTGCTCTTATGCTTAGCTCAGCACAACCGTGCCTTAGCTGCTGCCGTTTTACTCTGTTCCAACAGTAAGGAATATAGGGAGCTCAAGAGTTGAACAGTTAGCTTCTTGGTGTTCTCTGGGCTTTATTGCTTTCTGGAAGACCTGTCATTACCTGGCTGGGTAACATCAACAATGCAAGGGAGAGTAGGGTTTGCTGGCTGTTTACACAGTATATAGCCATGATGGCAAACCTATGGCATGCGTGCCAGAGGTGGCACACAGAGCCCTCTCTGTGGACACGTGTGCCATTGTCAGCTTCTCTTCTGGTTTTGCATGCAGGCCAGCTGGTCTTTGTGCTCACCAGAGCACCGGAAACCCAAAGATCAGCTGGCCAGTGCACAAGTGTGCACCGGAAACCTGAAGACCAGGTAGCCGGTGCGCACATGCACACCAGACAGCTGGTCTTCGGATTTCTAGTGCTCCGTGGCACGTGTGTGCAAGTGTGCATGTTCCAGTTTGGGCACTTGGTGCTGAAAAGGTTTGCCATCACTGGTATATAGCTTGCCCAGCCAACTTTAACTGGGAAAATATTAAAATTCTACAGCGGAGTTTCTCAACCTTGGCAACTTTAAAATGTGTGGATTTCAAGTCCCAGAGTTTCTGAGCCAGCATGTTAAGAACAAATCCTGGGAATTCCTGGAAGCTTGACATTCAGTCAGATTGACCATTAACAGACACATAGAAACAAACCCTATCAATGTACCATTTAAGAAAAGATGTAACAGAAGTCAGTGAAGGAAACAAACAACCCATCTTCCTTAGCAGCCAGATAAACAGAGAATAGCACCAGCTAAACATCAAAGAAGACACAATATCCTAAACTAAGTACCATCAAGGAAGAAATTGCACTTCAACCAATACTGGTAGGGCAACCTTTATATTAACAGCCAGAAAACTCCAATGTGGAGTAGCAAAAAGAAATGCAGTGTTAATGACGCTGTGTTATAAATACACCAGTCAAAAAACAAGCATCTCACTTTCATGTAAAATTTATTTAGGGATCACTAGATGCATGTCAGCCTCTAGAGCAGGGGTGTCAAATTCACGTTCTCATGGCGGCATCATGTGACGTATCAGGACTTTCCCCCCCCCTCGCTAAACTAGGTATGGGCGTGGCCAGCGCGTGACACATCCAGCTCATGGGCTGGGAGTTCGACAGCCCTGCTGTAGAGTGTAGGGTATTTAAACTGTACAATAACAACCCTAACAATTACCTATTGATTTGGGTCTAGATAGCTGTATGTGCTGTATGTACTTTTATTTAAATTGTAAGAGTAAACAGTAACATAAAAAATGGTATTTAAGAGCTGACATCTTTATATCTCCCATGAGTAGAAGGAACCATGCAATTAGCCTGAGTACTTCCTTGCTGTTGGCAATATCAAGGCAAAATTGCTCTTTCCATTCGTGAAGAATTGTAAAATGGGACTGGGGATTTATTTACTATACAGTTTTTATATGGCTGTCCAAAGTGTGAATAATGTGACTATAAACACTATACAAAAAAAAATCAATAAACAAAGATATTAAAACATAGCAACTAAAACTATAATTAATTAATTAATTGGGAATTCAAATTTATTGCAGTCTTCTAACCATCTTGACTCAGGTGTTCCAGGAAAGAGCCAGGTTTTCACTGCCTTTCTAAATGGCCTGGAGGGTTAAGGCCATTCATATGCTGAAAGAAGCCAGTAGGCAGGAGCTGCAGTAGAAAAGGTTTTTTTAGTTGCAAAAGGTGATGTTTTTTTCAAAGGGTGGGGGTGTGGAGGGACCCAGAATAGGCCCACCCTATTGGGTATCATTGAGAGAAGACGGTCCTGCAAATGGGCTGGCAGTTTGCCATGTGGGCTATAGATGATAACCATTACCTTAAATTGCATCCAGAAGCCTGTAGGAAGCTAGCACAGCTTGAAGGTAGTGGTGTTACATCTGGGTATCGAGCAACGCCAATAATTACCTGTGTCACTGTGTTCTGGACATTGTAATTCTAATTGTAGCTCCAAGGCATCCCCAGGCAAAGTGTATTGCAAGAATCAACTGGAGGATTGAGATCAGGGGTGGGTTCTAAAATTTTTTACTACCGGTTCTGTGGGCATGGCTTATTTTGTGGGCATGGTTTGATGGTCATGTGACAATTCTTTAGGATTTAGCAGAGGTACTGGTCTACCAGGCTTTTAACTGCTTGCAGAGTCCTGGTCTACCTATTTCTTTCTAGAGGGACTGGTCTACCCATTTATTCTTGCAGAGTCCTGATCTACCCATTTGTTTTTCGAGGGTACTGATCTACTGATCAGCTGTAGGGAGGCCCTTTGAAGTGCCATGGCAAGAGTTTAAACAGTTTTTTTCCTTCCAGCTGATCAGCTGAGACTTGGAGGCAGTGAATAGATTGGGGGCAGGGCCAAATAAAAGGTAAGAATAATGGGGGTTGGGGGGGGCACAGCTCCCAAAGAGAGACAGTTCGGTGACGTCATATCATCACCGCTACTGGCTCGGTAGAACTGTGCCGAACCGGGAGAAACCCACCACTGATTGAGATGTCCGTAAGTGAGGCCTCTTGATCTGGGAACAAGCACAATGGTGCACATGAAGGTTGTGCAAATTTGGTAAGGCAAACATGCAGGTGCTTAATGAAGATGGCAACTGGCATAAGTATCTATTGGGAGGCAAATGAGAAACCTTCTGCCCATAAAAATGTACAGGTAGTTCTCCACTTACAAGAGTTGTTCAAAGTTACATCGCTGAAAAAAGTGACTTATGACCATTTTTCATACTTAGGACCATGACAACATCCCCATGGTCACTTGATCAAAATTCAGATACTTGGTAATGGATTCATATTTATGACGGTTGCAGTGTCGTGGCATCATGTAAATCACCTTTTAATAATAATAATAATAATAATGTTATTTGTATACCGCCCTTCTCCCGAAGGACCCAGGGCAGTGAACAGCCAGAGTAAGACACAAAAAATACAAAAGTT
>JANHZT010002274.1:39954-50780 GCA_032468215.1 Stegonotus admiraltiensis | reverse complement strand
CTGTCTTAGGAATTCTGGGAGTTGAAGTCCACAGGGTGTGAAAGAGCCAAGTTTGCCTACCACTGCCTTAGACCAAAACAACAACAACAATAATCCCACGAGTCCCATCAAGAATATAAAGAAGCCTCAGAATGTCTAAGGTGTCAGCCCTGAGGCCATTTCTTTCTTTGGATCTTCAGGGCTGCCACACTTAGTGGATGGGCATGCTGTGGGAACTGGGAGGGGGTTGGATGGCGATGGGATGAGATGTATAGCCAAAACAATAGCAACATCTTTCACTGGGAGTCAAGGACACTCAACCTGCACCTGGAGAGGCATGACTGGGAAGCTACTCCGGTTAGGATGGTGGCCTGATTGGACCATGTGATGGAGATGTGGGTGCAGGGGAAGGGACTTGGATTTTCCTTTGGGGTGGGGAAAACTCAGTGTTACTTGGAACCCTGACGCAAGGAAGCCTCTGGCTCTGTGTATACCCTGGAAATGATACAGGTGGGGAAGCCTCTGGTTAGAAGTATCCCATCTTCATACAAAAAAGAGAGAAAGGAAAGAAGGAAGGAAATGATGGGAGGAGTTTGCCTTGTGGTAATTGAAGTTTGGTGCTGGACAACCATTTTGTGAGAAAGTCCATAACAGGCTTTTACATTCCAAGTGGAATTTAATGTCTACCACCTCAGACACATTGAGGACAGTGGTTTAGAGACAATGGTTATTAATGTAGAACAGCTTACTATGGCAATTGGGACTGGAATTGCCATCACTAAGTAACATAGTTATAAAGGATGTGTGTATCGCTTATGAATTGCAATTCTAGCATTCCTGGTTGTTGTCATTAAACACTTTCTGATTCCCAAGAATATAAGAAGGGGAGAACATACGGTATAATTAGAGTTTTTTTTTTATAGCCAAACTCAAAAAAGTAGCTTTAGCATTGCTCTGGAGTTGATTTTCTGGTCTGTCTACCTGATGGGATTGACAGCAACCTAGGTTAGGCAAAGAAGTATTAATAATATGACTCCTTTAAAAATATCCAGCATGGCATCTCTCCTCTCTTTGCTCCAGGTATATTGATGCAAAGGGTACAGAATAAAAAAAGAGAGAATAAATAAACAGCTAGGCAATTGGAGGTAATGACAGTGAGAACAAATACAGGATGACCCTCCCCAGATGAACATGAGGATGCCATGGAATTGGCAATGGCAGATCACCAGAGACCCTCTAGATCAGGGCTGTCAAACTCGCTGCCCACAGGCTGGATGTGTCACACTGGATGAGTGAAGGGGAAAAAAGTCATGATACATCACATGACATTGCCATGACGACACAAGTTTGACACCCCTGCTCTAGATATTCTAGATGACTAGAACTGAAGTTGATGCAGTTCAGTTCCTCTAATGCCTCACCCTTGTCCATGCTGCCTTGTGTTGATGGGCACTAGCTATAGTCCAACAACATCTGGTGAAATACAAAAAAAACAAAACAAAACATGGAAGTTGAGCTTAAATGCTGCCATAGAAAACACGGAAAATAACATCCTCTTTGAAACTGATTACATGTAAAGCTGCATCCATCTCCCATCCACCACTGCTTAAAAAAAAAGATACCAAACTTATTCTGTAGTCTATTAAAAGGCATTGCTTATCTTTCTCCTCCACTATGCTGTTCTACAGAATGCCAGTGTTCTCAAATAAAATAAATGAACTGTCAAAATATTGAACTGAGATTTAGGAATTTACTAGCATAGGAAGATTAAGACAATTATAGCTTAAATCGGTACCATTTTGGGCTAATTGGTTGCAGATATAGAGCAATGCCTGAATGTGTTGATTTGAGAAAGAAGCATGATTTTATTTAACTGTTGGTAGAGGAGAAAGACACAGAAAGACAATTGAATTAAAGGTGTAAATCTGCATACCTATGCTAGAACATCAAGTCCTTTTCTTTTCTGATCTAAACTGGTATTAAAAGGAACGTTATAAAATAGAATTGTACAAGCATGTTTAGCAACACAATTGTGGCATAATTATTTAAAGTCCAGTTTTATTGGCATGTAATTAGAAAGGGAAGAAACATTTCTTGGTTTTCACTGGAATGAAAAGTTCCTTAATGTTGTTTTTACAAAGAAACACTCTCTCAACCTCATTTTCCTCTGAAATTTGCATTTCTTCCCATTTTGCAGTTCAATTCTCCAATGAAAGCAGCATGTGGATTATGGAAATTGGAGATTAAACTACTTTTCTTTGTAACAATAATGCACTAAAATACATTGTGCTAGGTAAGGCTGCTTCCAGAACAGAGCATATTAATTGAAACTTGTCCACAAAATGGGCATTGTAGGAGAAATGCACAGAAAATCATTATCCTACAAGTCAGTCAATGCAGTCCTCCCACCCCACCTTTTAAATAATTTTCTCAGATTGATGTGAAAACAGAATAAATCAAATTTAAAATTGGGAAAATAAGAAAATGAAAAAAGGAAGTTGATAGATCCATCCGTCCGTCTATCCATCCCTTTTAACTAGTTGAAGGCAAACAACAAATGGAAAAAGCTAGCTATTATCATTAGATATTTGTTTGTTTGTTTGTTTGTTTGTTTGTTTATTAAATTTATATGCCGCCCCTCTCCGAAGACTCAGGGCGGCTCACAATACACTTTAAAAAACCATTCTAAAAACATTTAAAAATTAAAAAACATAAAAAACCTTAAAACGCATTCACACCATTCATGGCCAGATCTCGCCAGATCACAAAGCGAGATCAATGGCCCCAGGCCTGCCGGAAAAGCCAGGTCTTCACTGCTTTTCAGAAGGCCAATAGGGTGGGGATGGTCTGGACCTCAGGAGGTAACTGATTCCAGAGAGCTGGGGCAGCCACAGAGAAGGCCCTCCCCCATGGGCCTGCCAGCCAGCATTGTTTAGCTGATGGGACCCGGAGGAGACCAACTCTGTAGGATCTTACCAGTTGCTGGGAGCTATACGGTAGAAGGCAGTCTTGAAGATAACCTGGCCCTGAGCCAAGTAGGGCTTTAAAGGTAATAACCAACACCTTGAATTGTGCCCAGAGACCAATAGGAAGCCAGTGCAGCTCACAGAGAATTGGTGTAATGTGGGTGTATCTAGGTGCACCCACGACAGCTCGTGTGGCTGTGTTCTGGACCAGATGCAGTCTCCGAACACTTTTCAAGGGTAGCCCCATGTAGAGCGCATTGCAATAATTTTTCCAAAATATGTGTAGCTTTTTTTTAATTCAGAGGAAGGAAAGAATTAGGGGTAGTGGAAGATGGTTGTTGGTAGTAGTGGGATTGTAATCTTTTCCCTCTCTAACATTTCCTCAGATTTAAAATCAGCTGAGGCTGATTTTAAAAAGAGGACAATACATAAGAAAGTATTAGATGGGCTTGCTGTCTGTGGGTTGAAAATTGATGCTGACTTTTCCTCAAAAGATATAGAGTGGCTGTTTTAATTACATACTAATGTCTAACTATCCAATAATGATGATAATGAATGAATCTTAAGTTTAAATATTAGCATGTGAACCTAAACTTATCTGGGTTCTACTATCAGCCTGTTTGCCATGAAGTAAAACACAGACCTGGAGCGTGCTGAAATCTTGAAGTTATATATGGCCCCAAATTTCCAAAAAGCCATATAAACCATACAATTACCATTAGCGATTAGTATATATTGGGAAACACCCACAACTTTTAGCCTTATTGTCAGCTGTTTATGCTGCTTAAACAGACACACACATGTATGCACACACACACAGTGCATACAATCTGACAGGAATTATAAATGTATTACCCAAATGCAACAGCATTGTTTTCCGTTTAAGGAACCAATTGGATATAAATAACTTCTTGGTAAAAACCTTTGATTGAAAGGAGAATCCTTCAGAACTGGGAAAATTAATGTTGCTTTCAACAAAAGAGCAAATAGAAAGTCACCATCAAAGGCAGACAAATCTTAAGATTTGTCTCTAATGTCTACAAACTCTAATGCATACAGTAATTAGTACCAAAGTCGATAGGCTGTGGTAGCATATGAAACAGATCTGAGCTTGAATCAAACACTACACTTGAATGCCCTGGGTGTCTGTTTTAAATCAGAGCTAGGCTGCTTGGATCCATCTTTATTCTCAATTCTTCTAATTGTTGTGGCTCCTGCACATGTGTGATTTAACACATATGTGCAAAAATATAGTTCAGGTGGCTTCATTTTGCTTCAAAATATTTTGCAAATAATCTTGTCCAGTAAGCTGCTAAAAATCAGGTTAGAGTTCACTATTTTCAATTAGTCTGTAAGATATTTCTGTTTGGAAAGTTTCTTGCTCACAATCCTGGTGTCAGACTCTGAAACTAGTCTTACCAATCTTTGTAAAGTATTATGAGCAATGAATATGTACAGAGGGGGAAAATCTGCATTTTTATAGAGGCCTGGATTTTCAACAGCTAAGATCACTAGGATATGTCTTCATTCATAAATTCAGCTTTTATGTCTGTCCATGATTCTGAGTGACTAAATTTATGTACCAGACAATAGAATCAATGGGTTCTCCTGGATGTCATCTGCGGAAACAGTAGTAGGGTTTTTTAATCAGCTTTTTTGAAAGATCAGTTCCATCTGGCTTCTTTTTTCTCTGAAGTGTACCTAATAAATATTTAAGTCAAAACTACAGAGGATTCTTGGAAAGATATCTTAATAATCACATTGCTTTTATTGCCATCTAGCAAACATTTTGTTTTATTTTTAAGAAATTTATATGACTACCCAAAGCTTATAATTTATGACACCGAGCAACATATATCAGTGAAAAGCATCAATCAAAATTAAACCAAAAACATAATTAACAAACTACAATAGTACTTACATAACACCCACAAACATAATTGAAGGTGGGGGTAACATTTGGCCATCCATAGCTAGCTACAACCAGATACTTCGATCAAAACTTCAGATTGGATCCATTCTTATTGTATGTGAAATTATATATGTGATTGTGAAACATGTATTCACATGTATATTTCAAACAGTCCATTCATTCATTTTTCACAATGTTTTCCATGCCATTTCTAAAGCTGCCCATCTCCTTTGGAACCACTCCTTTCAAGGTCAGATAATAATCTGAAAAATTTCTCAGGATTAATTATGTGGCGGGGCACCTCTTATAGTAGGCAATTGTGGCTGCTAAGAATATTTTCTTTGAAATATTAATGGCTAGGAAATTGATTCTTACAAGATGAGGGTGGCATTTTATTTGTTTTAATACTTTCTATTCTTTGAACTCTTTCTACTATACTCATCATATTTATATGCTGATTAGAACTTCTTTAGAAATGATTAATCACGCATATCATTAAAAAGGTATGGGTGGGAACTCTGGGAGATGGGGTGAAAAGATACTGCCTAGGGAACAGCTGGAGAGTGGGCAGAACAAGAGCTTCATAAAAGACCCTTCCTAGTTTCTCCAGCTGTAAAATAAAATTAGCTTATCTGGTTATGTTTCCTGTCAGTTCTACCCAATAAGGCTGATAACAATCTTGCAAGTTTGAAAAACATTTCTCCCACTGACTCTAGACAGCCTCCCTTTCCTGTGTCTCCCAAGGTCTTTCTCCTATACGATGACATTAATTAAATAAATGCACCATTATAATTGTTTTGATTCATACTTTTTTCTTCTCTGGAGACTGCTCAAGAATGAGAAAATGTAAACACAAGTCATACACGAGCATTTAAAAATGCAAGGTAGAAACAATGATCAAATAAAATTCAAAAGTATGACTACAAAAATGTTATAACATTTTTCCACATTATACCACCGGGAAAGGGGGAACTGGTTGAAGTCTTCTTCACACTGAGGGTGAAGAAGGCTGATAGAGCCCATGGCATGATATTAGTTGTCTTGATTATCCTCTGTTAGAAAGCAAGCTTGGACATTTTTGCAGGTACAACTTTTAGGCCTTCACAATGTCAGTTATGGATAAATGGTAAGAAAATATATTGGGGCTTTGAATGAGGTCCAAGGGTTAACGTTCAACAAATCACAGGACTCTCAAAACTGAGGAGATTTTTAAGACAGCTCCTGAGAAACTGAAATAAAATAGTTATTATTTGAAATAGAACTAGGATGTGTACAAAGTCTGGGTCTCCTTTTTGGAGAGTTTCATATTCCAAAGTATTGAGATTAACTATAATGGTTCCTTTAAAAAAACATACCAGATCTGAAACCTGTTCAGAATAGCTGCACGAGGCTGAGTCAACGTCTGCTGTTAGCTGATTAGAGACATCTTGAAAGAATTGTTGGAGCAGCCTTTCTCGCAAGTCTGGAGTTAGCCTTCTGTCATTTGGATGCTCTTTCACAATTGAGTTCATGCATGCAAGAAAACAGTTGATTGGAAGCTTCAAGGACCTGCATGTAATCAAAAGCTTTGAACTCTTTGTAGTTTGTTAAGTTCCCTTACCCCTAGCTACAGGGTCTATCAGAATATATTACAATGACCTAAACCAGCATCACCAGTAACAGCTGTGAGTTTAATCCATACATTAGTTCATTAATTCACAGTAAAATATTTTCAGCTTGCCTCTTATGTCACAGATAGGAGTATTTTGGGTGTTTGGCAAAAGACATAGCTTCACTGTAAATTTACCAACACTTAAACTTTTAACAAATTGTGTAGGTAATGTTCTGGTCTATTAGGATTTCTGTTGAGCATTCTATTTTTCCCCAGTGCTTTTAAGCTAGGAGTCCTTCTGTAAATATATTGATATATTTATATTGATTCAAAGCTGCATTGCAAACATATGACGAGCACCATCTGGATGAATTTTCTAATCCTCATTTCAGGAATTATGAGTTTATGCTTACTGTAACACTTTCTGTGGAGGTACAAAATATGCAGGCAATCATGGGGAGTCAGGGATTTGGAATTTTGAAAGAATGTGATTTGTTTACTGTCCTGTATTCACAAATGTTTGCCGAAATGCATATTCCTTTGGGCTAGACTGCAAAAATCTAGATCATCACAAGATGGCAGCACAGAGATATAGAACATCTCTGTAGAGAATTTGCATCATCTACTTTAAAATAATAACAATGGATGGCACTAGAATATCTGTGCATTGACACATAACCACATTGCTTGGAATCACACATATTTTATGCTGATACATTATGACATCCTAGGCTCTCGTATATCCTTAGACATCCTTAGCCATGATGGCGCAGTGGGTAGAATGCAATGGCTGTCCCCACTGCCAGGAGTTCGATTCTGACTGGCTCAAGGTTGACTCAGCCTTCCATCCTTCTGAGGTCGGTAAAATGAGGACCCAGATTGTTGGGGTTTGATTGTCATATTGATGATTAGTCAATATGCTGACTCTGCAAACCACTTAGAGAGTGCTGTAAAGCACTACGAAGCGGTTTATAAGTCTAAGTGCTATTGTTCTTGGTAAGAACTCGATGTGTATGAAGGCCAACACCAGCTAAAGGACTGGCAGCTATGACTTCATGTTGTTGTGAACAGATAATAACAATGCATTTTCTTAGTGCTACACTTTCTACCAACTAATCATTATGATCATTGAAGTGGCAGATGAGTGAGCTCTGTTGTGACTCATCTTCACCATGCCTTTATAGTGAGTGCTATTTTTGGTAAGGGTGCATGAAAGAGTGTGACTTTAATTTGAACAAAACCATGATTTGACTGTGTGTGTGCTATTTTTAAAATTGTTTAAAATTAGTCTTTTCAGTAGGCTAATACTTTCCTAATGAGAGTTAATATGTTGCATCCAGTGGTAAGACAAATGTAATAAGATGTCCCAGTGCTCTTGCTCATGAAGCTGCTTAAAGCACAGGAGAGCTAGTTACCTAGATGGATTAAAGCTTCAGATATTATTATGGATATGGCAACTAGGTGGAGCCATTCTTCTAGGTGCCCTGCCTGATAATGCTATTTGCTGCTAGAACCACAAAATAAGAAAAGGGCTCTATTTGTTTGTACATGTGTGATTGCTGGAATGTGATTGTGTTATGTAGTAGGTAAGAGAATTAGGGAAAAATTAGGGGGGGGAAGAATTTGGCATACCTTAAATATAACGTGGGCATTCTGGGAAATGGCCATTAGTGAATTACAGTCTTTCATCCTTTCTTAATTACTGACCTCTGGTGCAGGCATACAAAACACTCTCTACTCTCAAAGTGTATAAATTCAATTGCAATTTCACATGCAGAGGAAGAATTGTAATAAGCTGGTGTTGGTAGCCAGGCCCAGAAATAGTTTAGATACAAAGAGGAAACTAAGCGGAGTTCTCTATGATTGAGACCAAAGCTACAACCTTCTGGTTCCATTTACTACAGACATTTTCAGATAAATTCATTTGGATCAGGGGTGAGTTCTACTTACCTTACCTTACTTACTGGTACCTTTACTACCAGTTCGCAGCAGGACCGTGTGCATGCGCTCACTTTTCTTGTGTTGTGCGCTCTCTTCTGCGCAAGCGCAGAAGCGTTTTGATGACATCAGGGTTGGTGGGCGGAGCCTCCCACCAGTTTTACTACCGGTTCTATAGAACTGGTGCGAATCGGGGGCAACCCACCACTGATTTGGATCCTCTCAGAGTTGGATTCTGGAGGTACAAATCTCTTGAAGCCTTGAAGTCCCTGGTTTTCTGGGGAGAGTTCAGGCCTGTTGGAGCTGAGGAATTGGACAGAGTCTTCATGGCTATGAGTATGGTCACCTATATATTAGGTCCTGGCTGGTTGTGAGGTTACTTATCGGTATAGAGTTGGGTGTCATCAGTATGTCATGTTCTTTCCTAGCATCTGGATTCTGTATGAATCTGAATGGGGGAAAAATGACTTCATCTTATCAATAAGAGGCTGTAGGTTTCAGGGGTTCCTGTTTGGGGGACTTTCCATCTTTAGTTCTAGGTGAGAGAACATTTTCTTCATTTGGGTTCTTGTGGCTTGTAGTGGAAGCAGGTGTAGCCATGATCAAGAGGGACTTTGCTGAAATCCATCCTGTACACCAATTGTGCCCCTTCCAGGATTGGGATGAATGACTTGGGACTGGGATTCATGCCTTGATCGCTTAAACTTTGGAGTAAGGCAGATGTGGTAAAGGAAGGCCATATAAAAGAAGCCAATTGGTCCAGACTATAGTAGCATGGATAGTTATGGGTACACCATGGAAACCCATGTAAAGATGGTATTTTGTGGGCTGCACTGTCTCCCTATGGTTTTCTGGGTGCAATTTGTGGCGCAAATGATGACATATGAAGATCTTTGTGGTGCACAGATGAGTTCTTTGCAGGACTACCTGTCTTTAATGGTCTCTTCTTGTCCTACAAGATTCTTTAGAATGGCATGTTTCAGGTCTCTTCTGTGAAACAATATTATCCAGTGGAACTCAGAAAGCACATCTTCTCTGTTGGAATGAGTACCCTTAGGAGCTGCCTTCCCCCCAAGATTCAGATGACTTAATTCTACTGGCCATCTGGAAGGCATTGAAACCCTGGTTTTCTACTCAGGCACTGGGTCAGAGCATTGGATGAGCCTGTCCTGAAATGACTTGGAATTGGAATGTTGTGGTTTGGCCTTGGTTACCCTGTTTTGGATGTTTTGTTTGGTGTTTCTGGTTTTATATGTGTAACTACTATACATGTAAGCCATTCAGAGTCACTATTTGCTAGTTGAGTGGCCATATAAATACCTAAAACTCCTCTAGGCTGCTTTTCAGTACTCATTCACCTTTTGGCAACTGTTTTTGAGTGGAAGAGCAATTGCTCTAGATTACCTATAGCCCAATTGCACATAGGTATGTGGTGTTGAACCTTGAAACATAGGTGTTTCAAGAAAGAAATTACAGTAAGGTTTTCCCCCCTTTGTCATGGCAGAGTAGCTGTGAAGGTAAGCCTTGCCTTGCATGAACTCCCTCAATACAAATGTCTTCTTCTGTACAAATAGAATATGAATTTTCTTGAGATCTTTTTCCACACACACAACTGAGTCATGCCATAAGAAGGATATAATGAAGAACTCAAAATGTCTTGGTACAAATTTCATTCAATTAGGAGACCAAGTCTATAATAATATAATTCTGTGGCCTGATAGACTATTTGAAGAACACTAAATGTTTTTAGATCTTATTTTAGATGGAAGATTCAGGGGATGGTCAAATATGCACCCTCATTATGGTTTGTTTCTAAACCTTAGCAACTTTAAGATGTTTGGACTTCAACTCTAGAATTCCCCAGCCAGAAACACTATGTAGGGCTCTGCAGCCTGCTCCTTCTGTGTTTCAGAGTCTTTTGGTTTTTCTATACCACACCATGGTAAGTCATGAAAATCTCTTAACTCTTTTAAGGTTCATATAGCTGTTTTTTAGGAAATCAACTATTTCCTTTTATTTACTTATTTTTCTTGGTAGAGTAGAATGTAGAGAGTCTGCATTCTCTGTTTATGTGGGCTGGTTGAGACATTTCATCTGGATAACTGATTTGCTTGCTGGTGGACTACATTCCTACATGCAGAGGAAGAAGGAAAATCAGACAAAGTTCAGTTATGATAATTTCCATAATCCTAACTGTAATTTAACATCTAAAAACTAAATAATTGTTTTGGATGTGTTCAGGTGATTATGAAAACATTGTTCTGTAACATACAATTTTGTTCAATAACAAGTGGCCAACTTGACCTAAAATTTATAAATGCTGCAATATCAAGTGATCTTTTTCAGATTGCAAATAGCTAGCAGTATTTTTTTTTTGCTTTGATTTATATGCCGCCCTTCTCCGGAGACTCAGGGCGGCTTACAATGTGTTAAGCAATAG
>JANHZT010002272.1:43380-53397 GCA_032468215.1 Stegonotus admiraltiensis | reverse complement strand
AATCTTACTAACAAGTCCCTTTAATCCAATTTCATCCTTCATAATTTGAGATGTTAAACATTCAAATTCAGTCATATAAGGTTTAATATTTAGTAACTTGAGTCAATGAGTTCTAGTTTTGCCTTAGGCATGGAAGCTAGCTGGGTGGCTTTGAGCCAGTCACACTCTCTCAGTCCAACCCCACTCAACAGGGTTGTGCTTATGGAGAAAATAGGAAGAGAAAAGTATATCAGGCATGTTGTGCTGCCTTGTGTTAGTTATAAAAATAATAAAGGTGAGATATAAATAAATAAATGAACAAACAAACCCATTGTGATTATTTACACTTACACTGTCTTCTTGGAATCTACCTGCTCTAGTTAATACCAAAGCAAAATAAGTCCCAAATTGACTTTTTACAAGAGCCACATTACCTGCAGCTGAACATTTGTGTTGCAAATATTTTGTAGAAGCATTGCTTATGGCGTCATCTCTGGGGGAACTGTTAGAATTCCAAAGGTCTTCTTCTGTAGTGACATTGGTATTAGGTATGCACAGTCAGGTTCTCTGCTGTCCAAATCTTTAACATTATGAACTGTAAATCCTAACCACACTGTCACAAGTAACCCCCTTAATGCACAGGAGAGACTAGTTCTAAGTTAACATGCATTTACAGGCTTGCTCTGTAAATGTTTTGTGGTACATTTTTATCTACATGTGTCTCAACAAGGACAGGATAGGAGGATGCTATGAAAATTCATTAAGGACAGGGAGGAACTGGCCTTAGCTACCTAATGCTCATTTAGAATCCAGTTTCAGTTTGGTTGAAAGATTCACTGAATGAAAGAATAATAAAAATCTCAGGTCTCCATGCATTTTCTCCTAAAGGTGTTGCTTTATACAACTCTTAGATGCTAGCTTGAATTCCTAGCCAATATTCTCCAAAATAACTGCACACCAATCCATTCTAAATCTTATATGAGGAATTTGGAAAGATGTTAGCAATAACAGTCTCTATCTGCATCTGAGCAAGGTTATTAAACTTTCCCATCTGTTTAACATATAGAGTCTAAATTCCACTAATATTCTATTTATTCTATGTCTCTGTCTCATGCCTTTGCATACTATTTAAAACTTATTTATATAATACATATATTTATATCTCTGCCATTTTCCTAATCATGCAAGTGACATTAACTTCTTACTAATGATAGCATCCAACAAACTTTATCTTATATAATGAAATCATTGCATTTATGCCAATCTTTCACAGTGGCTGAACTTCTAAACATAATATTTCTGGAATGTCCAAGATTGAAAAAAATCAGAGGTACTGAATCAGGAATGGTCCCTCAGATAAATTACCATGGAATGTAAACTCAACTGAGATAATTTCACTGGACTCCAGCTTCCTAGGGGCCATATGAAAGAAGCACAAAAAGGCTAATTAGTCTCTGATCTAAAACTCCTGCTGAGCTACTTTATTTTTTTTTAAAGGTTATTAGGTCAGCCTTATTCTCAGGCAAAATGATGCAAATCCTTCAGGAGGTTGATATTGCATGTCATGGAAAAATAGCAAATCATGCCAATGTAATACAGGTTGTCATTCAGCAGGTTTAATGAGGAATACAGAGATGTAATAAAGATTTCCCTTTAGAGAACAAAACGTCATAGGCTGGCCCTGTGCTGTGAGATTGCTGAGTCTCAAAGGATCTTAATAGCATCATGATTTGCATCACTGGAGGAAGGTCAATATCTCACCTGTATTTTTTCTGATGACTTGCACAAACAACCAAAAGAATAAAATGTCCAAGACAATGGTGATGCTACCCATTCAATCATGTCTGATTCTTGGCAACTCTATGGACCACATTTTCTGATCTTGTACAGCTTTTTTTCCCATTGTTTCCATTGTTTTATGCCCTGGATCATGGTGTCTAGCTTCTGTGTCTTTTGGATGGCATTTATAGTGTCAAGCCACTGTGGTTTTTTGTTTTTTGTTTTTTTGAATGGCTTTGTTTCCTTTTACTGCTGACTATTCCAGGCATAACTGTCTTTTCCAGTGAGTTCGATTGTATGACATGATTGAAATAAGTAAGGTAGAATTTTGAGATTTTGCCTTCCAGTGATATGCCTGATTTTATATGCTCCAGTGCTTAGTTGTCTGTCACCTTTGCTGTCCAAACAATGTGCAGAAGCCTTCTCCAACATTACAAGTCAAATGTGTTGGTTTTTCTCCTGTCTAGTTTTTTTCATGGTTCAACTTTTGCAGCCATAGATAGCTATGAGAAAGTGTGGATAATCTGCATTTAGTTGCCAGGCTTTTCACCATGAATTGTTATTTTAGCATTTATATATCTTGTATACGGTCACCAGCTTGGTCTTTTTGATATTCAGAAAAAGGCACAATCTCTTGCTTTTTTCTTTAATTCTTTTAGTCAGATGTTTTAGGCATTCTTTGGTTTCTGAGAGGAGAGTTGTATCATCAGCTTATTGAACATTGTTGATGTTCCTTTCTCCAACCTATATTCTGATTTTTGATTCCTCAAGTTCCAGCTTCCTCATTATCATTTCAGCTTACAGTTTGAATAAGAAAGGTGCAATCTTGCCACACTCTTTTCTCTATCTTGACTAATCAGTGTCTCCTCATCATGCTTGCACAGTGACTTTTTGTTTGTGTACAGTAACTGCACCAACTTGACCAGATGTGTTAACACCCCCAGGACATCTACTGTTTTCCACAAAATTAAAGGCTTTCTTGTAGTCACTAAAGCATAAGTAAATATCAAAATATCTTTTGATGTTTATGAGAGTTTTCCATGATCGAGTATAGATTTGCAATGTGGTCATGAGTGTAATGACCCTTCTGAAACCATATTGAACATCTTGTAATTGCCTTTCAATGGTCAGCATCAGATGATGTTATATGACCTTAAGGATCATCTTGCTAGTTTGAGGAATGAGGGTAATTGTGCAGTAATTGGAGTAATCCTTAGGATCACTCTTTTTTTGGCAATCAATTGAACACTGATTACTTTCAAATCTGTGGCCATGTATTCATTTCTGATACAAGACTGAGATGGGTGGTAAGGCTTCAGTAGTTCCATGGAAGTAGTATCAATACTTGGATCTTCTTGTTTGGCAGTTGGCTCATTGCTCACACAAACTTATTCCTTTAAGGATTGGTGATTTTATTTCTGCTTCCATTTCCATATTATCCTAAGGAGTCTGGGCCTCCTTGTGGCTGGCATGTAGCCATTCTGTATGTTCTCACCATCATTTTTGATGCCTTATTGGTCAGGCAGTTCTTTCCCCAACTGGTTTTAAGGATGCTTTGATGAACAATAAATGATGTACAAGTCCTATTGACTTGTACAAATGCATTCCTGGTGTGGCCATTCATACAGTCCTCTTGTACCATTTCCTCGCTGCTCTTTTAAAAACTGCATTCAGTTGTCTTTACTTCTTCCCATTTCCTGGTGTTTCGGCCACTTTTCTTCTTTCAGCTGTTCTGATAGCTTCATCTCAAAGCCACTTTCACTTTTCATCTGCCTTGTATGATATATGTTCAACTGCTGTTTCAGGGATGGTCAATTGAATTTCTTGGCACACTTCGTTGAGGGTCTTCTCAGTGGTGTCCAGTAGTTCAAATACATTTTTCATCTCAATTGAATATATGGAAGCGAAATATGTCAAACTTCTTTTTGATGTTGCATGATTTGATTCTGATCTTAGCCACCAGCAATTCATGATCTGAACTACAATTGGAATCCTGATATATCTTGGAAGGGAAAATTTAATTGGACCATAGATGGCTATATAAAACATAGTTGATCATATTACAGTACAGGTTACTTGGTGAGATCCAAGTGTATAAGCCATTTGAACAAGAATTCATAGTTCAAAATCAATTTTCATGTCAAAATTGTGCTAAACAATCACCTGAATCATTCCTGTCCCATGGTCAAAGCTGCCAGTGATGTTGTTTCTGTTTAGTTAGCAACTTTTGCATTGAAATCACTCAGAATGTAAAGGGCCAAAAAAGTGCTTTTTTTTGGCACTTGCTTCAGAGTTTTGTTTTTCGATGCTGGCATAGAAACCATTTATTTCAGACCTTAGCTCAACCCTCTCCATCTATCCAAGGTTGGGTGTGAGTCAAGATAGTAGGAATTAAAATATATAAAAATGATTTACGTTTCAAAATGTTGAAACAAGAAATGCTATTTACAATGAAAGTTCACTAATTTTTAATAAATTAGAGTATATAATGTATTTTAGTGTAGTTTGTCAGCTTTTATATTTTATTATGACATTCTTCCCCCCTCTCTCACTAAATTGATACTCAGCATTAGTCTGGATTATTATTAGTTTAATGCTTGCATTTAACTGGAGCCAAACACTAAATGTTCCTAATAATTTTCTCTCTCCTCCTTCACATTAATTGAAAACTTGAGTGCTGTCATAGCACAGTAGATAAGAAAACTCCCCCCTCCCTCTTTTAATAACAGACTGGAGTTCTTTTCAAAGTCACAAAACAGGAGTTTTGGAAATAATTTCTTTGAATAGCTATATCGAAAAAGAAGTCAACAAGTACAATGTGTGAAGGATTTAGATAGGATCTTATGAAGCCTTTCTGAGAAGCAAGAATCAGAAAGGGAGAATGTGTATTTCAAGAGAAGTTAACTATTGAAAAGAATGATAATTAATCTGACAGGCAGTATTATCTTAAGATGAAAACAAATGTTAACAATTATACTCAGAAGACATTACAAGCTGCTTATAAATAATAGGAAATGGCTGACAGTTTGAGAAAATCTTTGTCTTCCTGAATATCACACCTTATTGCTTCACAGAAACAGATTGTTTAAATGCCTGTGTGTGTGTGTGTGTGTGTGTGTGTGTGTGTGTGTGTGTGAAAATAATACTAACACCAAATACTATATTTGATAATTTGATATATTACCAGAACTCTGAATGGTAATGATATAAATAATATGCATATATTCTCAAATGTCTTTTATTTATTAATAACCACTGGTTTCACAATAAAAATAGAGCAGTTTTTCATTATTGTATTTTCATTTTATTCTGTTTATTTTAGAGGGAAACGATAAAACCAATTCTTTGGGCAGATATTACATTTCTGTATTGTGCATGCAAAATTCATAAATATGTATGGTTTAGAATTTCACTCATGGAGGGTGATGGACAGAAGATTTTATTTGTAATAGATGCAGCATTCCTTTTGGTTCTTCGGGATTTTTTTTTCCCTTTGGATGTATCAACCCCCGCTGAACAACTGCAATTTTTGTCACAATTAACTTATCTTTTACCAAAAGCATACTGAAGAATTTATTGAAGGGAAATTTACACATTTGCACTGAATTTCTGCTTAGATTAAATCCAATGACAACATACCTCATTTGGTGAATCTGCAAATATTTTCTTGGTCCTTTAGAAATAATGAGCTTCTTTCTTTTGTCATCCTTTAAATTTCACCAAGATTACAAGCATATTTTCAAGTAAAAATATTGATCACATTTTGAGACTGATGGCAGGAGCCTCCTTACCTATGTTTGGCTTCTAGTGCATATTATCACCTGCTGGTATAGATGTAAAAGAGAAATGAGAGCAGTAATCAATGAAATACTAGGAAGAGTAGCAGATAATACCTTCTACTTCAATTGGAGCTCTTAGCTAAAATAAAAAAAAAACCCAAACCTTTCAGATGTATGTACATTTGTTGGCCTGCTTTGAACTATGTGCTTGGTCTCTATTATCTCTATTATCTTTAAAGTTTTTTATTTGTCTATGTAAGGAGTGCCAAACTTGATTTCATTGAGGACCGCACCAGGACTGTGTTTGACCTCAGGGGGGTGGGGTGGGCATGGCCAAGGTGGGTGTGGCCAGCTCGACGTCACTCATGTTGGGGGTGCCTGTGGTGACCCAAGTGCTCTGCCAGTGAAAATGGGCTCAGCTCCATTTTTGGAGCAATGGCCTCCTGCAACCCTCTGCCAGTGAAAACGGAGCTCAGGAGAGCCACACAGGGCCCGTGTGAGCTCTGTTTTTGCTGGCAGAGGTACCATGGGTGGTCTTTCACTGTTTCCAGGGTGACCCCGCAGACCAAATCTAAGCATCCTCTGAGCCTTGAGTTTGACATCCCTGGTCTATGTGTTCTGCCTTTGGCCAGCATGATGGATGAGGAGGAGGAGGAGGAGGCGGAGGAGGAGGAGGAAATTATTTATTTGTTAGATCTATGTTCTATTTTTTGTTCATGTGTTGTATACATAATAGTCCCTCCTTCCATTCCCTTTCCTCCATAACAATAAGCCTATGAACTAAATGGGACTGACAAAGAATGACTGGCCCAAAGTCATTCTGTGAACTGCCTCTGAGGATGATCTAGAATCTGATTTGCCTTGCTGACAAGCCAATACCATAACCACTACATCACATTGTTTCCCAAGCATCATGTTCATATTAATGTCCATCAGTATTATTGTCATCACCACCACCACAAAGGAATATAACTAAATATGATTTTGAAAGCATTTTCTTTGAAAACTCACTTTGCCGAAAATGTTTATTTCATTTTAAGGTATTTGAAAGCATTTTATCAAAGCATTCATGGAATATGGAGAAGTGCAAAATCCAAACAATACTTGTTTCTGACCTAAATATTGCAGCTCAAGTTGACTTGTTTTGAAACACAGATCAAAGGACCCACTCAGGAATGTCTACCTTCAGGATTTAACCTTCCATCATTTTTTTCCAAACTGTTTTGCGACGTGTCCTCCATTCAAGCTTGTCATTTGGTTGCATAGAGCTGTTATTTGTAAAACACATATTTCCAAAGTTCTCCCCCCACCACCACCACCCTGTGGATCATGCACAACTCTCTGGATTTTTGGCTATATAAGAGGCAGGACAAAAAGTGGAAAAAACTTAGCTTTCCTTTATTACTCCTTTATTATTTTTTTTTACTTACACTGCTAGCATTTTTTGGAAAACCCAGGAACTATATTAATTGAGAAAAAAAATAGTTTGGGGCAAATTTTAGCATAGGTCTTAAGATCAAAACTAGAAGGAAGGAAGGACACCTTGGGCAATTTCAATTTCTGCAGATTTCTTTAATGAGAAAAGTCCTGGAGTAACGGTAACCCTGTCAATTAACAAAGAATGATGAAAAATAAAAAAGAGAGCTTGATGTAATATGGCCCAAAGCTAGCACTATGCATGAGCAAAATAAAATATTATGTTATGAATTTGACATAAAGAATAATGTTTGAGTCATAATTAATGGTCATTGCTGGGACTAAAGTTACTTTTTTTCTTTTTTTAAAATGGCCAACAACCTGTTGGAGATCACAGTACTATATGTTTTAAATCCTATTTTATGAATGAGAAGAATTAACTTTTCACATTAATTTCATGGGTTTTTAAACACATAGTTCTTTAGTGTTTTAGGGAAAGGCAAAGTAAGGACAAAAGCAAAATGGTGTTTATGCTTGATGTGGCATAGCATTTATTTATTAAGCTGTGGTGGTGCAGTGGTTAGAATGCATTATTGCAGGCTAATTCTCCCAACAGCCAGAAGTTTAATCCTGACCAGCTCAAGGTTGACTCAACCTTCCATCCTTCTGAGATCAGTAAAATGAGGACCCAGATTGTTCAGGACAATATACTAACTTTAGTAAGTTTCCCAAAGAATTCTGTAAAGTACTATGGAGCAGAGTATGTGTTTAAGTATTATTTCTGTTTCTATTATTTATTTATTAAATTTATTTGCCGCCCATCTCAACCACAATGTGACTCTAAGTGGCTGTGTATGAATTCCCCACCTGTATACAGATAGGCTACAATTAGCTTTATATATTCTGCACGTCACTGGAAGTATTAAACAAGGATCACACAATGTCCAAGCCTGTCATCCATCTTATAGTAGGTGTTTATTTTTTTACATCATCTTCTCAAATCCTTGTGAGACTGCCATAGATTTGAAGTTCATAAATCAAAAGGATGAGATGTATCATCCATTGGTACCAATATGGTCATTGGCATCAAGATAGTCACTGATACTTTCCTTAGCATTTTTTAAAGTGGGGAAAACTAGCATACTGAAGGACGAAACATCAGCTTAAGTGTTATTTGCAAGGATTACCCTGGACCAGAGGTCAGCATCCCATGGAGCCCGCATGTGGCTCTTTCATCCCTCTGCTGTGGCTCCCTGTCACTGGTCAGTGCCACAATTTTGAGAGGAGCTTCCGGTTTGTGGGGGAGGAGAAACACGGCGTGCCAGGAGGAGACTCTATGGCAAGGAGCGTCTTTTGCAGTCGGCTTCACAATTGATAGGGCTTTTGGTTAGGACCGGTAGAAGAAAAAGGACACCGCACTAGGAGGAGACTCTATGTTGGGGCAACCAGATTTCTGGTCGGCTCCAGAATTGAACGGGGGGCTTCCGATTAAGACCTTTGTGGCTCTTTGAAGGTTTAATGTTGCCGAACCCTGCCCTGGACCTTCAAAGCATTAATAAAGTAAGTGAACAAAAATGGTGGTTTGATGTAGGCTAAATGCACCCATGGTAGGCTCGGCGGATAGAGAGAAACCCATTAAGCCCAGGAAAGAGAGAAAGCATGAGAAAGAAGCTCAAACTGATTCCACCCTAAATTCACTGGGATTTGAAAGTAAGTGAAGGGAAAATGCAATAAGCTTTCAAGACTGATGTTTTCCCTATAAGGTAGGTCAAGTCGGGAAACAAGTTTGACTAAAACTATACTTTATTAATGTAAACTGTAATAACAGAATCTTAAAAACTTAACTGTGAACTGATTTTGGAAAAGAAAGGTGCATGTATGTACTTAGCACTAGAGCTACATAATTTTTCATGGGCAAGATGATGGAAACAGCCCTGGAAACATTTCTCTTAATAAAATATTGCTTATTAAAATCTCACTTATTTGCATGCAAAATAACACACAAGTATTAATTATATTTTGGGTTGAATCAGATTATGGAGAAAAAGAGAAAAAGGATTTTAACTACCTTTCTTATTTCACTAAAACTATTTCATTCAAGCTATTACAGATAGTTTATAAATTAGCTTCTTGTAAATTCCGTACTAAATTTACTTTTCTGCTAAGAAGTCCTTATCCTGTCTTTCAAAGTCTCCTTATTTCTGATATATGTAAGTAAGACTTCACTCTAGATTATTGCTTTTCTTGTCAAAATAATGTTTGGTGTCTATTTGCTGATTAAATTCCAGAAAAATTTCCAAAACCTCACATTTTATATTTTCCTACTGTCTTATATGTTCCACAAATAGAACTGAACTATAGCATAAGAAAAAAATATCAAAAATATATATTATTTTATCTTTGATGCTGTATTAATAATAACAGATTAACAGAGTTGGAAGGGACCTTGTAGATCATCTTGTCCAAACCCACACCCAAGTAGGAGACCCTACACCATTTCTGACAAATGGCAGTCCAGTCTCTTCGTGAAAGCTTCCAGTGATGAAACTCCCACAACTTCTGAAGGCAAGCGGTTCCATTGGTTAATTGTTCTCACTGTCAGAAAATTTCTCCTTAATTAGAGTTGAATCTCTCCTTGATCAGTTTTATTATTCCTTGTCTGGCCCTCAGGTGCTTTGGAAAATAGCTTGACCCACTCCTCTCTATGGCAACCCCTCAAATATTGGAACACTGCTATCATGTCTCTCCTCGTCCTTCTCTTCACTAGATGTTGAGTAGTTGCAACCATTCATTGTATGTTTTAGCCTCAAGTCCCCTAATCATCCCATTGGTTCACTTGTGCGCATGCATGCTCAGAAGCATCTGGGCAGGTGGGCGGAGCCACCGCCACTACAGGTTCACCCAATCTGGGGCGAACCGGTAGCAACCCACCACTGTCCCTCTCACATTTACTGCTATTAAGCCTATGTGTGTCTATATGTGTACTTTTGCCTAAGTGTAAGACTTTACTTTTCTCTACATTGAATTTCATTTTGTTAGATAGGGCCCAGTGTTCAAGTCTGTC
>JANHZT010002271.1:111173-122670 GCA_032468215.1 Stegonotus admiraltiensis | reverse complement strand
CCCCCCACTTTTGGCACGCAATGGCACAGTGGGCACGGTAGGCCCATTTTTTTGCCCTCCCCAGGCTCCAGAACCTTTCTAGGAGCCTGGGGAAGGCAAAAACAGCCTTTCCTCCCCCCTGGAGGCTCTCCGGAGGCCTGGAAACTGCCCGTTTCCCGACTTCCAGTGGGTCTGGAAGGCCCGAAAATCAGCTGGCCAGCACGCACATGTGTGCTGGACTGAGGTAGGGCAACACTTGCGTGCCCACAGATATGGCTCCGTGTGCCACCTGTGGCACCCGTGCCATAGGTTCGCCATCATGGGTATAGGTTGTCCTGTTTGAACAGGAGGTTAACTAGAACACCTCCACAGTCCTGTCCTACTCCACTCCACTCCACTCCACTCCACTCATCTGGTGTATATTGCCCTTGGAAGATCACTTTGTTCTTTTAGCTTTCAGTAGCAGCATCATTGGTCCCATAATGTTCTGCAAAGATACTGTGAGCCCTTGTTAGCAGGTACCTTGGAAGGGAAGACCCTTGTTAGCAGAAGAGGTGAAAGGGTGAGGAAGGAGATTATTGTAGAATAAAACATATACGGACCTGGAGCCATGAGATATTCTGGGTATAAGAACAGCCGTCTCCCTTGTGACCCTCAAGTGTTTGCATTGTGACATCTATTTGATATTTCCAACCTCCATATTTCTTGTAAACCCTATTGGATTTGCACCAGGCACCAGTTCCTTTAGTGTTTTCAATTATGTGATTGGAACCTTCCTAAGAAAAGTTATTTCTTGATTTAGTATCCAGCTGCTGCTTATTACTTTGAATTTTTTTACCCTTAGGTTTATAGAATTACGGTTTACCCTGCATCCTTCTCAGAGAATTTGAGAAATTGATTTCACAAAACAGAAAATAGACAACTGGATTTCCAGCCCTACACAATAAGGCCAATTGGAAGGGTCCTTGGATATTTGTTGCTCTCACTCAGAAATATTCAGTCTTTGTCTGAACTTGTCTACAGTTTAGACTTCTGCACATATGGAGGAAGTCTGTTCCAAAAAGCGAGGAGGGCTTGCTTGATCTCTGTCAGTTCTGAGTTAATGTATTTTATCAAGGAAGTCTGGATGATAAGACCAGTCTTGTATGTCTCTTTTTGGAAAGAACCAGGGCAGAATAACTGCTTTTAATGTGACATCAACCTTTTTTTAAAAAAAGGAACAAAAAGGTTAGCAATAAAATATTCTTTTGAGAAAACAAAGTCCCTAAAATAATGGATCAGAGCACTTGCTTGGCACAGCTGGCAAGCTCCACTCTGCAGCGCCTTACAAGAGCAGCCCAAATGTTTCAGAAAATGGGTGGACGCAGGAATCCCCATGGAGAGGCCAGGGGCTCCAACTGAAGTTACTCTTTTGGTGTGGGGTCCGATCCTGGTGATCTAGCATGTGCCTATTCAGACAGGAGGTACATTAAGTTCATCCCCAAGATTCATGACAAATCGAGTTTATCTTAGCAGTGGGTTCTAGGATTCAGGCACATCCAGGTTGCTGGGCTCAGAAGGTCCTTTCCAGAAAGTGATGCTTTGTGATGGAGCAACCAGCAGAGAAAGGCTTGGTGCTTTCAGATGTCTGTGTAAAAAATACACCAGGGACTTTGGGGAGGAGCCCACTGTGATACTCCCCTCTGGATTTAGGAGCATGGTAAAAGTGAACCCTGTTAAGACAGGGGTTGCCCTGGAAGATCAGGAGATAGTCGGGGGTGCCCAGTAGAGCCCTGTGTTATGCAGGAGAAGAGATATATGGAAGTCGGGGGGAAAAAGTTAACAGAAAGTCAGACTAGAGCTGAAAGGGACCTTGGAGGTGTTCTAGTCCAACCCCCTGCTCAAGCAGGAGACCCTATACCATTTCAGACAGGGGGCTGTCCAGTCTTTCTTTAAAAACCTCCTTGAGCCTCATCCCCACATGAAATGTCTAGAAATCCAATTTGCTGTAGATCGCTATATTTTGTCCTTATTTGTAGAAAACGTACCTGTTCCAGAGAGCAGGTAAGAGAGAGCAAACAGAATAGAAATTTCCTACCATACTGAAGTTGCCCCTTTCAAAAGGCACAAAAGCCTTTTGGGTGGAATTGCCTCGTACATTATGTGCCTTCGTGTTTACTGTTAATATTGTGTTTCACTTCCAATCTGGGTTTGACCAGGGCCAGATTTTATATATTTATGTAAAATACAAGTTGGTTTGCTGCTGCAAAATGCTGACCCTTTGGGCTTTGACTTCTCTCCTGATCTTAGCTGCAGCATGAGAAGGCAGAGCTGGAGCAGCATCTGGAGCAGGAGCAGGAGTTCCAAGTCAACAAGTTGATGAAGAAAATTAAAAAACTGGAAAATGACACCATTTCAAAGCAGCTCACTCTGGAACAGGTAAGTCACATAGGCAGGGGAACATTGGCAGCGATGGGGGTCTGGTGGCCAGCACAGCTTGCAGTCCTGCTTTTTTGGGGCGGGGGGGGAGGAAACATTCCTTTTGCGGGGATTGATCTATGTGGAGATGGGCTGGGAAGGTGCTGCGTCTGGAGGGGGGTTCAGTGGAGGATTGTGCTTAGAGAAAAATCCAGAGCACAGGTGTTCAACTCGGGGCGTCATGTTGCTGTCACGTGACATTTTGTTATTCTTTTCCCATTTGCGGAGCTGCAGTGGGCGTGGCCTGCATGTGACCCATCTGGCCCGTGGGCCACTAATTTTACACCCTTGGTCCAGAGGAAAGGCAGTCGCGGAGGACCCATTAAGAGACAAGGAGGGGAACGGAGCTGGGCCCCTTCGCAGCCATCTGTCAGGGGCACATTGCTGACTTCAGTATAGAGCAGAGATGGCTAACCTTTTTAGCACTGACTGCCCAAAGCGTGTGTGCTTGCACAAATGCACAAGTGTGCATGCGCACAGCCATAATGCAGTACATGTGTGATCCCCGTGTGCCCCGCCCCCGTGCATCCGCATGCAACCCTCTTGTGTGCGCCCCTCGTGCGGGCGCAACCCTTCCATGTGCCCCCGCATGCGCCACGCCCCCCATGCATGCATGCATGGTCCCTGTGTGCACCCACGACCCTGTGTGCATGTGCACACATCTCCCGTATGCACCCCACCCCCTGTGTATGTGCGGCAGAGACTTGAAAACCAGCTGGCTGGCAGTAGGCACGCGCGTCTACACAGCAGAGCCAAGGTGGGGCGACGGCTCACGTACCCACAGAGAGGGTGCCATAGGTTTGCCATCACGGGTATAAGGAATGAGGTGATAGCTTTCCCGTCTCCCTAGTAATAAAATAGAGATTTGGCATATGCCTCCTTAAATATGCTAATTGGTGACATGCACTTGAAATTTAGAAACTGTTTTTCCTCCTCTTCTATGGTGAGGATTCTACCACTTTATTTTGCCTTTATTTTTTGTTAAATTTATTTGCCACCTATCTAGCTGTGAGGCTATTCTAGGTGTCTTACAACAGTAAAAAGGAAGAAATGAAAAGAGTGTGATCAGCACAGAAGTATGGTAACAAAGCAATAAAATGAACAACGAAGACGAGCACAAGGGGCAATACAACTATATGATTGTCATAAAAGAAAAATGGACAGGTAGAGAGAGTAGAGGGCAAGGAGGAGGGGGAGTCTGCCATCAATCCAGCAGCCACCTCCAGCTGCTAAATATAACTTTATATTCAAGATCCAATCTTTCATTGTTGATTGGAATGGTTTTGTGGGATGTTGTAATAGTATGTGAGAAAGGATGAAGAAATGCTGCCTAGGAAACAGTTAGATGAAAAAGGGCATAGCCTGCAGCTGCCTAGCAGGAGGAGAAAGAGAGAATCCTCTGGAGCTTCTCAGGCTGTAAGGGGGAGGGCAGGAGACTTGTATTTTCAGACCTGCAAGATTCTGTCTGTAGCTTTACAATAAACGTAGAGTTAGCTCATCTGGTCGTGTTTCCTTTCTTGTCTACTAGTAAGGGTGACATCTGTTTTCTGAATTTTATGCAGATAGATACTTGGTGTTAAGAATAAGCAAGGCTAGCCAAAGACCTTCCTGATAAAAAAAGATTTTGCAGTTAAGCCCTGAAGGCACTTTGCAATAGAAGGAAAAGGATCCCAAGGGGGCCCTTGCCACTTACTCACATGCAAGAGACTTAACAGTATTTTATCTCCGTTTTGCTACAGTTTTTCCTCATTCCTCTTGCTTTTATATTCTAAGAGCCTTTTATAGCCTCATTATTAAAATTACTGGTGGATTCTTTGGTCTTATCATTTGATTCCGCTATCCGTTTCTAAAATAATGGTATTCTGTCGAAAGGTTTTTTTTTTTACTGGATTCTTCCCTTAAAAAACAAAAAGAACCTGCCCTGATGTGCTCTCTGCTCTGTCTTCGTGCTAAAAGGAAGTGTGTGTGCACAGACAACCCTCCTTGGCAGCCCTGCCCGTAGTGGCCTATGCTGCCTTTGGCTCCCGATTAAACCAGAAATATTCCCTGTGGTTATACAGGGTGGGTGGCTTTTGTTCAGCTGAGAACTCCCTTGGCCAGCTCGTCACATGGGAGCAGGGAGAATTGTGGTTGCTCTGGACTCCGAACATCACTGCAGTGGTTGTGTTTCTCAGGCCTGAGAATTAGAGGTTACCTTCTGCCTCCTCCCAGCCTTTGTGGGAAGCTTAGTTGTGTCCCTGAATTCAGCACTAAGGGTTAATACTAAACTGCAAATACCTTTAGGGAGTTTCCTTTGATTGCCACATCCTTACCAGGAAATCTCTTCCCTCTGGCTCTGCTTCTGTAGCTGACCTAACCCATCATCTCTTTTTAGAACGGTTGTTTGGGGTTTTTTTGAGTTGCCCTGCAGCAGCTGGGGCCGTTCCGGGTAGTTGTTAATTTGCTCATTGAACTTGAAAGTGTCCTGTTACTACTTTGGGTGGCTGTTCAGTTGGTTCAGTTTTCCTAATAAGAGTGCAACTCAGAGAGGTTAACAATCATTGCTCCCAGAGGCTCATCTCATTTCATTCTGACTGAAATGCTCTCCCCGCCCCCCTCCGACGAGCACTTCCTCTGCTTAGTGACAGGGAGTGGTTGGTTGGCTGGCAGGACAGTTGGCTCCATTCGTCTGCAGTGGGGGCAACCCAGCAGAGGCAGAACAAGCCCACTTTGTGTCTGGAGTGCCATTTGAACCAAGGATCAAGGATTGGTAATTTGAGGGGCACCCATTTCCTAGATCGGCAACAGGTCTGTTTGCTTCTTTACACCAGTCATTCTGTGCCACTTTCCTGCCAAGAGGCCAGGCCCTTATCCCAAATTGTTCTGCTGCTGCTCCCCTTCCCCAAGTGACCTTCTGCCCCTTCTTGCCATCCTGTCTGGTGACCACTGTCCCCTCCTTTCCATCAAGCCCCATGAGCAGTGGGTGCCTTTAGAGCAGGGGTCTCCAACCTTGGCAACTTTAAGCTTGGTGGACTTCAACTCTCAGAATTCCCCAGCCAGCAAAGCTGGTTTAAAGTCCACCAGGCTTAAAGTTGCCAAGGTTGGAGACCCCTGCTTTAGAGGAAGAGAAGCGCCCAGCCCAGCCCAGCCCTGCAGAACAGCTCAGCCAGCCTGCCGATGGAATGGGAATTGCTCCAAGCTGGAATAGGACCTTCTGCTCTCCCAGCAGATCATTGGGATTGGTCCCTGCCTCTCAGCTCACCTTTCTTCTTAGGATTTCCCCCGAGACTTAAAAACATCTACAATATTGGGCCATTGTGTGAAAAGCTGGAAAAAGAGTTGGACCGATGCCAGAAGCCTGTAAGAGGGATGATGGGTGGTGGGAATAGGCTAGGGAGGTCATCTCTGGCCAACAGATGGAACAGCGACCCTTGGAGGGCAGCACCCACTCGTCAACCCCAAAAGATTGAACTCCACCCCACCTGAGATAATTCAAAAGTCACTAATCTGGATGCTGGAGCTGGCATTCTTAGATCTTTTGCTTCGGTAGCCTCTCCCAGAACCCACAAGCTGCCACTGAGTTTGGGGACCCAGTAAAATTTATGCTTTGATTAGTAAACCAAATGAGACTTAACAATTGTCATAAAAAGGGGATTTGGCACAAAGCATCGCTTGCTTCCCAAAACTTGCAAAATCACCCCTACCCAGAATGAGAACGGCCTGAATTGGTTACATCAAGCACCGTGTTGTTGTTACAGGGTCAGGCTGGGACCCCCAAATTCTGCGTTCAGGACTCCCCCTTGGCTGTGGAACTGTCTGGGTGACTTTAAGCTGGTTGCTTTCTCTTAGCCCACCTCCCCTCCTAGGAGAGTAAAGAGGGCTGGCCTTGCCTTAAACTCCTCAAAGCAAGAATAACGAGAGGAGGACAGAGAAAGCCTGGCTGGGTGGCAGCATCAGGTTGACCTTGGCTGAGCTGGAGAACTAATCAGGATCGGAGCGGATTAGAACCGGATGGGAGATGAGCAGGAGATTGCAGGCTGCAGGCCAGACTGGGAATCCCAAAGTGTTCCACTCCATCTTGGAGACGAGCAGCCAAGCCAGTTCCGGACTCTTGCCAAGTGACCTCCACGGCCTTAGCCTCTCCAGCCATTGAACCTGGCAGGAAAATAACTTCCTTTTGACCTGGACAAATGAAGTAGAAAGAAACCAGGAGGTGTGTTTATTTTCCCCTAAATAAACAGAAAGAAAAGCATATTTATTTAAACAGTTCTTTTTTTCTGTTTCTAAGATTCTGGATCAACAGAATTTATTTCAACTGTACAAGCAAAAGATATTTTTTGTGAGAAAGGATCTCTTGAGTAAAGTGTAAACGTTGGCAATATGAATGCAGTTTTTGGGTGTCCTTGGTGCTGAGTTAAACTGATCCAGCTCAAATTTAGGAAAAGGGGATGCCCATTCTTAACCAACCACACTTTGCCTCCTAGCTAAGACGTGAGAAGATTGATCTGGAAAACACACTTGAACAAGAACAAGAAGCTCTCGTGAACCGTCTCTGGAAGAGGATGGACAAACTTGAAGCTGAAAAAAGGTGAATTTTCTCCTCCATTTGAGGGGGGGGGGGCAGATTTTACAGCTTCTCCCTGAAATGTAGCTATTACAAGGGGCAATATAAAAAAACACAAGAAGAAAACAGTAAACTATGTTATGTTGCAAGGCCAGAAAGCAAATATGGCATTTAAGCTTGGTTCACTAGAAAGGGCCCTTTCTGTCCTGTTACTAGGTTTTGCTTTATGCGTTTCACATTAAATATTAGCCACTGCTGTTTATAAACCTTTGTGCCAAATCCCGATTTTTGTCAGAAATAACCTTTCCACAGCATTCAGAAAATTTCACAAAAGCAGCAGAACTTGAAGGATCCACAAACACACGGATGTGGATGCTAGCTAATGAAAGGATGGGCCTCACTTTGATCCTTTGTTCTCCCAAACTTTTTTTTAAAAATTTTCTAAACCTGTAAAAAAAAATTAAAGTGGTGCCATGAATCTTCCTTCTGAGACGGAGGCAATCTTGTTCAGAGAGAAGGGAGCAAAAATGGATCTCATGCTTGTGGGAATCCCTGCCTCCTTCCCACCATGGACATGGAGTAAGTAAGATGACCACTTGCCTGACCTGTTAATCAGAAATCTGGAGGCCACCAGGCTTGGCTTTAGCTCTGACTCTTCATGTGGATTCCCCAGGCATGTGACAAGTGGTTGCCCACATTCCAGAGATAATGCTTTCTCACAATTCCTACATGTGCGGATTTGATTTCTTCAGCACTCACCTTTCTTTGCCAAAAAGAGAATATTTCCCGTTTCAGATCATCTTGATTTCTGTTAACGCACTCCAAAGAAACGAAGCCAAAAGTGCCAATATAAACATTTTTAAAAAAAATTTCAGAATTCTCCAGGAGAAACTGGACCAGCCTGTGTCTGCTCCTCCATCGCCCAGAGACATATCAATGGAAATAGACTCTCCAGAAAATATGATGCGGCATATCAGGTTTCTGAAGAACGAGGTAGAGAGGTTAAAGAAACAGCTCCGAGCAGCTCAGCTACAGCGTAAGTCCCAGCTTCTTATCTGGCTGTGCTGCCTCCTGCGTCATGTAAAACTATCCCTGATCCAGAAGGGGGGATTTCCAGGCCAAGTTCAGAAGTAGAATGCTGTTTTTTAGGTAGCAGACTGTACGTACTGCAGTCTATGTTTTCCTTGGTGCTCTCTGAACTTGTTTGTTTTCTTGCAGATATTTCATTACCCAAACTCAGTAACATTATCAGCGCTGATGTTATCTAGTTTCAGTAATGAAATATGTGCAAGAAAACAATTGAACTCGGAGAGCACCAAGGACCCTGCAGTCCAGCCCTGAGCTACAAATGTTCCGCTTTATTGTTACTACGTGTCCCCCTCAAGTAGGATGCATACAAGTTTCGGGTCATTTACCTTACTTTAGTTCACTATAAAATGATTAGGTGTGGTTTTACAAGTCTCCTGTCCGCTTTGCTATAAATGATAGTGTGGTGTTTCTCTTTACAGTCCTAAATATACATTTTGGGGCAGGGGAAGAACATTGGCCATGTTTAACTCCATTTGAATTGCCAACTATTTGGACAAGGTCTTTTCAAAAGATGTGAAAATGCCGCAGTCTGAGTTTTGTGTATTATTATTTTTTGGAAAGCAACATTGGTGGCTCTAGAGAGAAGACTTTAGCTGTTAATGCCTTAATATTATCTAAGAGCATTATGCCATTGTCTGGACACACAGAGCGCATGGTCCTTTTGCACTGAGCAGCTTGTTGTGAGCTAAGAGGTGCAATGACATTGACAAGGAAGGTCACAAAGCAGCACAAAATGGAAGGAAGGAGAGGCCTTCTCCAAGGAACAAGGATGGGAATGTAGGGTGTAGGGAATAAGGGTAGGATCCTGAAGTCTGTGCTTAAGATGGGGAAATAAATGGGGGAAGAGGCCCTGAATTTCAGATTCAAACTGAAAAAGCAAAGAGAGGAGCCATCTTGGCTGATTGTATTTCTTCGAGTCTTTGAACATAAAAAGTTTTTTCCCCCACTGCCCTTGGATATTTGTGGGTTGGCGACTTCTCTGCCTACTCCCTGCATTCGGAATAGGTTGAACTGGCAGCCTTTTTTCTAGGCAGAAATTAGCGGCAATATTTCAACTTGGCTTTCTGAGACAGAGCATTTAGCGGCAATCAGCCTCCTTTGAGGAGGGAAATGAAGAAGACATTTTGTTTTTAGGCTGAGTCCTCATTGGCAAGGTGTGCAACATTAGTGCTGTCACTTCAAAGGAGATCAGAGGCTGTAATCTTTGTGTCCTTGCCTCTCCCTTGGAAGTAAGCATGACAGACATCTGGGAATCAGGGTGGCCAATGTGCAAATGTTAGCCTAGAGCAGTGGGTCTCAACCTTCCTAATGCCGCGACCCTTTAATACAATTCCTCAAGTTGTGGTGACCCCCACCCATAAAATTATCGCTAAGACATTTGAAAATATGTGTTTTCCGATGGTCTTAGGCGACCCCTGTGAAAGGGTTGTTCGACCCCCAAAGGGGTCCCGACCCACAGGTTGAGAACCACTGGCCTATAGCATTAGAATTCAAAAGCCTCTTGTGGGCCTCTACCCTTATCTTCTGTCTGCCCCACAGTTGTCCTTGAAGGCCTGGTGGGTGACTGTAGCAACAGGGATGTGACCCAGGACAATTTTTGGATTTCTGGGCCTCCATCAGGTTGCAGCACTCTGGGTTATCTCTGATCTCTGTCCCCAACTCTCCCGTTTAGGCCAAAACTCTAGGAAGGGATCGGCAACTTTAGCAACTTTACTGACCTGTGGACTTCAATGCCCAGAATTCCTGAGCCATCTCCTCCTCCCTATACTCCCCTCCCTAAGTTTTTGGACATTTATATTGTCATTTCTGCCATCATGACAGAGACAGTTGTCCAAATTACTCCTTCGGGACAAGAAGTGTTGAGATTTTCTCAACTAATATTAATGCTTTGCCAACTGGTGGATTTGTGGACTTGAACTCCCAGAATTCCTCAGACAACCATGGGAGTTGAAGTCCACAAGTCTTAAAGTTGCCCGGTTTGGAGACTCCTGCTTTTGAGGATGGCTGATAAGCCTGCCTGAACCAGGCACCGCCACTCTCACTCTTACCTAACCAACAACTTTCTGATAGGTATGAATTGACCTTGGGGAACCATGGATGGTTCCAATTGTAGCCAGTTCAATGCCAGTTTAAGGTTAAACTGTGATTTGCTCAGCTCTCCATATTCACCTTCTTTGATTCAGCTGAATTGAGGGTTGAGTTGTGCAACGTTTGCCAGTATCTGTGGTCCTTCTAAAGCACAGCTATGGTTTAATAACCAGCCATCTTCAAACCCCAGATTCAGAGAAGATGGCCCAGTACCTGGAGGAAGAACGTCACATGCGAGAGGAGAACCTGAGGCTCCAAAGGAAACTGCAGAGGGAGATGGAGCGAAGGGAAGCCTTGTGCCGGCAGCTGTCTGAAAGTGAATCCAGTCTGGAAATGGACGATGAAAGGTTTGGGCTTAGCTTATTCTGGAGTTCAGGGCTCTGGGGCTTTTCCAAGTCTGTCACTTCCTCTTCTGCAATTGACAGAACTGGGCCTAACCTGAAGCCAAGGGTCACACCAGGTCTGCAGGGACAGGCCAGCAGCAGCCTCAGAAGAAGGGATGATGTTGGGCAGGCAGGGCCCTGACACAACCCGGTGGTCCCTCTCTTTCAGGAGGCAGCCCTGGCTTTCTCAAATCGCAAAGGCATTTATAGGGGAAACATTTCACTCCTTCTGCCCAGATGGCAAGGTCTGCTGAGCTGATGGGGATTCTCCTGCTGCTTGATGTGTATGGCTCTTGTTAATTTTGAGGAGTCCTTCTGATATCTGGAGTCTACCAGCTTTGTTGGTTGGAAGGGATGAAATGCCGGCAGCTTAGTTACTTTGAAGTTAGCACTGTCGTGCAGTTAAGCTGGCATAGCCAGCCTGTGAATTTGAATGGATAACTCAGTTAAATCTGCAGAGAATTCCTCTGAAGAGCAGACAACTCTCTTTGAAGACAGTTGGATGAGTTGTGGTTGGCAGCACCAGGAGACAATTCTATGCTTTTGGCACTGAAGCGTTTTGGAAATGAACTTTGTTACCCATACTCCTTACACATTTGTGTAAAAGTGTAATGCAGTATTTACAGTGATGGTGTAAAATACTGAATATGTCTTAAAATATCTGCTTTATTAGGATCATCCTTGTAAATGATTTAAAATGTTCTTCTTTAGTCAGTTGTACTAACTTTATCATGAAGTTCCTCTAGAATCTTAGATTAGATTAACAGAGTTGGAAGGGACCTTGTAGCAGGCGTGATCCGGTAGCGATGGTGGTGGGTGGTTTGGAGAACTGGTAGCAAAAATCCCTGCACCCCCCACCCCCATGCCCAGCTGAGCCGCATGATCATCAGAGGCTTTTCAAAGCATTTTTTTCTGCAACCTCTTGGCCAAAGAGGTGGTAAAAAAAATGCTTTGAAAA
>JANHZT010002271.1:44262-62005 GCA_032468215.1 Stegonotus admiraltiensis | reverse complement strand
TGGGCAACCTTGTCTCGTTCCTTTTTGTATTTCAATAAATTCTGTCAATTCTCCATTTATCATTACTTTTGCTGTTTGCTTGTGATATATAGCTTCTATGGCTTGGACAAATTTCTCTCCAAAGCCCCTCTGTTTCAATTGTAATATCATAAATCGCCAGTTCACATTGTCAAAGGCTTTTTGTGCCTCTAAAAACATTAAGGCCATTTGCTTTTCTGGATGTGCCTCATAATATTCCAGAGTGTCCAAAATTATCCTCAAATTATCCCTAATCTGTCTGTTTGGCAGGAATCCATTTTGATCCGAATGTATAAAATTATTCACTCCTCTTTTATGTCTTATGGGAGGGGCCAATCATCTCCAAGCCTTACTCCAAAGTCGACCCTGTTTTCTTAATTGTTCTTCTCTTCTGGAAGCTCTGTGCATTCACACACTGGGAACAGGGTCCCGCTGTTCTTCTGCATCACTGATGGAGGCAGCAAATAACTACCAGATGGCCTTGGCCACCTCTCTGCCTCTGACTCAGAGCCTTTGTCCGAGCTTTCCCCAGACTCCAGGACTGGCCCATATTCTGACTGGCCCCAACCTCTTCACTGTCCGAATCTGCTGCCAGCTCTGCTGACCGCTGACGGATCACAACAGAGAACCTCTGTGCACCCAAACCTTAATTCTAAAGGATCCCTGGAAAATACTATATTTTCTCCCTGACCCACAGACTTTCCTGTAGACTAGAGAAAAGAATGAAGTCCCCCTTACACTCACACTTTGTTGGAGATGCAAACCGAGCAGTGTTGGTTTCTGTGGCTTTTCCAGGAACCTTAAATCTCAGCCCCTTCCTGGATCAGCTCAGCTCTCCACTGACGGAGCTACTGCAGAGCTAACAGATTCATTATGTGGATACCTCTCATCCATCAATCCTATAATGCCAAGCTTGATCTTAGGATACCAAACCAGCTTTAGAAACTATTAATTCCCTATTCCCCAAGTGTCCCAAGTATCCCAAGTTCCCATATGTCCCAAGTGTCAGATTTCCACCAGATCAGAGGTGGTATTCAGCAGGTTCTGACCAGTTCTGGAGAACCGGTAGCGGAAATTTTGAGTAGTTCAGAGAACTGGTAAATACCACCTCTGACTGGTCCCGCTGCCATTTATTCTCTGCCTCCCAAGTCCCTGCTGATTGGGAGGAAATTGGGATTTTGCTGTAACTTGTCCCTAGAGTGGGGAAGGAATGGAAATTTTACAGTACCCTTCTCCTGCCATGCCCACCAAGTGACGCCCACCAAGCCATGCCACGCCACGCCACGCCCACCAAGCCATGCCCACAGAACCGGCAGTAAAAATTTTTGAATCCCACCACTGCACCAGATGACAGGCGTCATAGACATTTTCGTGATAGCATGCACTGGAGGCTGTCAGAGATCAAATATGTTCCTCAAGAAACCATGCACCAGAAGACACGCAGTGTGACTTTTTAATGACATCTTTTTAAATCTTAAAAAGCTGAGTAATCTGATCCATATGATTACCGCTTCCATTTGATTACCAAGGCCTATGCAAAACAGATAAAGTGCAAGGAAGAGAATTAATGAGCAAAGCTGGAAGCTGAGTTGCTAAATTGGCTCTACCCTGCCGAGGCCACTGAGAGAAGGAAGGGTGGGGGAAGGGCACTGAAATAGCCTTCAGGCAGGAATAATTTACTTCCTTGCCTTCTCTAGTTTTGATCTGTACTTCCCTTTTGTTTGTGCCACACCAAAATTTTGTAAAAAAACCCCCAAAACCCCAAACCACAGGATATTACAGATAGTTCTTGACTTACAACACTTTATTTAGTGACCTTTCAAAGTTGCAGCCTCACTGAAAAAAGGTGACCATTTTTTCCACACTAATGACCCTTGCAGCATCCCCATGGTCATGTGATCAAAATCTAGCTGCTTGGCAACTGACTCATGTTTATGACGGTTGCAGTATCCCGGGGTCATGCGATTCCCCTTTTACGAACTGAGAAGCTGTAGGCTACAGGTGTTTGCTCTGTTGAGGTATTGTGTGGACTTTCCTCTCACAGAGCTGAAACTCAAAATGTCAGAAGAACAGAGCTTCCACATCAAAAGAAGCCAAAGGAGCTTTCAGCCAGAAAGAGAGGCTGTGAGGCTGGATCCAGCAGATTCTCCTCCTTCGGTGGAGGAAACCATGGAAGTGGTGAAGAAGCAACTGAAAGAGAAGCGACAGCAGCTCGGGCTCCCTGAGAACATCAAGGTACCCAGTTCTGTCATAATGTCTAGGTCTGCTAAACCGGCAAACTTGGTTTACCTGCTGACTTGCTTGGCATATGCCTGATGGCTTCTGTCATGTCCTATCACCTTCATGAGCTTCCTTCCACACTGACTTGCAGACCCTGTGTGTGTGCATGAGCTCCACAGGAGCGAAAAACCAAAGAGGTACAAACATTTGTGCAGAAAACTGTATATTAGTGGTCTTTGGCACTAGGGTACAAATGTGTATTATTGTCACCCGGTACAAATTTGGCAGTTCTGACGTTTTGCTACATCAGCACAAGGGGTTTTAAATTATCATCTTGTAGCCTGTTTGGTGTCCAAAGCTGTATCTGGAGATTCTGAGGTTTAGGTAGGAAACTCTTTGGTTTCTGGTAGAAGCCATGATGAGGTCAAAATGATGTTGCATGCTCTGCGTAAAGAGATGAATATGTCACTTGTGGCATGATACTACATAACATGTGACAGCACTAGCTTCTCTTGTGGTGCTTTTCAAATCAGAGTCATGCCTGTAATCTGGAACGGGTGAGGACATTGGAGCTCAAAGAGTGAGCAAAAGTCTTCATCCTCAAGCCATTAACTGAGCTAGTTGTCTAGGTTGGCGGTCCCCACTGCCAGACTGTAAGCTGTTTGGAACTAGGCCGCTGAAGGGGCAGGCAAGCACACGCGTGCACCCCCACTTGTGCGAGCAGCAGGCATGCGTGTGTACACACAGTCCAATTGCACAAGCAATGCCAGCCACTCGCATGGAACCATCCCCACTTCCCCTTGCCAGTCCACAAAGCCAGAAAGGTTGGGGAACTCTGGTCTAAGTCACCCCCAACCTTCCTTTACTTCTTTGTGTAGTCCAGGGGTCCCCATCCCCTGGTCCATGGAGAGGCACTGGTCTGCGGCATGCCAGAAACCAGGCTTCACAAGCAGTAAAGCCCCATCTATGGGATGCAGGCAGCACAGGAAACCATCCCCCCCTCTGATCCACAGAAAAACCTTTCTCTACAGAACCAGTCCCTGCTACCCAAAAGGTTGGGGGCTGCTGGTGTAGTCAGTTCAAAAACCACATTAGGAGCATAAATGTGAATCTTCAAATTTAACCTTGTAGGCAATTAAAATTACTTTCAGTTTAGATTGGAGTGTCAAACTCGCAATGACATGTTGTCACATGACGTATTGCAACTTTCCCCCGCTTCGCTAAAATAAGGGTGGGCATGGCCAGCAATGTGATGCATCTGGCCCGCAGGCTGCAAGTTTGACATCCCTGGTTTAGATCAATTTTGGGGGGTCTGTGACAAACCCAAAGGACAAAGGTAATTGGCACCTGTGCACTTCTAAGTCTGCCCAGTTCCATGAATCTAAAGGGATCTTGCAAAAAATATCTAGTCTGATCCAAGGAGAAAATGAAGCTTGTAGAACCAAAATTCAGAGCTCACTGCCAGCTGTGAAAAAATGCCGATGAGTGAGATATATCAGAGGTAGGCGCCTAATGGTTGGTCATACTTACCTTGAGTCAGCCAGTTTTAAAGCAGTCAAGCATCATCCAAATTCTGCAGTAAAAAAAATGTTCCCTGTGACTTTTAAAAACCACACATTCATTCATATTATTTTGTGCACCCATTTTCCTCCAGCAGATAACACTCGATTGTTAATTTTTCTATAAATCATTCTTTTTTAATTAGGCTATGACAAAAAAGCAAATGGCTTTGGAAAAACTCAGTCTCCAGAAAAGCCTACTGTATTTTGAAAGTATTCATGGACGGCCTGTAAGTATTTCTTAGAAAGAGAGGTCAACTTCAGGTTAGCCATTACAAAGAATTTTTAGCAGGAGGTGGCTTCTGAATTTCTCCAGCCCACATGCCAAGGTCAGTTTGAATTAGGTCCAGTACTTCAAGAAGCCTTCCACCATGTTATGTTTCATAGGTTCCTCAACTATGTCTAGCTCTATCATATCTGTCTCTATCTTCTCTCTATCATCTATTCTTCTCTCTATTGCCTATCTATCATCTCTATCATCTGTCGATCATCTATCTATCCCCCACTTCTCATTTAACTATTTCCTTTATCTCTCACACACAATTTAGAAGCTACTCAGCTCCAGATGTCTGTGGGACACTTTCTGAAATTCATAGCATTATGAACTATAGCATAGCAACAGGGAAGGCACCCTTCCTTAGTCCCAAAACACAAGAGTGTTTTATTGAATGGTCCATTCTGCTCAATCACATCACATTCTTGAAGATGCACATTGTGTATCACATTTTTCCCAACTAGTTTGTGCAGTTGATATATTCCATCATGCTAATCAGGAGTACCAACACACCCACTGATAGGTCAGGTGAAAGGGCTAGAAAACTCTTAAATTAATTAATGAATTCTACAAATTAAAGCCAGCCTCAGCTTTCATTCAACGTAATATCTAAGTGCTTAGCCATTGCCACTTTCTGGGATTTTTCCTCCTTTAATCAATCATCTGAGGTTTCCATCCAAGTCCTAACCAGGTTTCACCTTATCTTTCAAGATCAGCAAAGGTCAAGTAGAAACTGCCACTTGATGTGAAGAGATGGAACAACCCAGTCTGAAACACGGGTTGGCTTGCCTCGCCTTGCTTTGATGGTTTCTCTTTTTCACCATAGACACATACATTCACAACCATTCATCATCACAATTCCCATCCTTTCCTTCCATCCACATCCTTCCATTCATACCTAAATCCTCATACAGTTGCTGGCCTAGAAAGATGCTTCTCTTCCCACTCAGCAAACAAGAAGGGCTTTGAAATGTTGCAGGCAGATGCTGCTTCACGGTCTCCTGTGCCTTGAAGCAGCTTTTGGAGCTGACATGCAAAGTGTTGCGCAATTAGCAAAAATGGAAAAGCAATCAGAGAGAGGAGGGAAGGTCAATTTGACATAGTTTTTCACCCGTTGCAAACCACACTAGAGGTTTCTCTGGACTGCATCTCATCTACAGGCCAAAGGCTTACATGGTTTTTCTCCTCTCCTTTATTAAACCATCTTATCTCCTCTTCTTATCTATCTCTTGTCTACTGGATCTGAGCTTATTGACTATGTTCTTCTGCAATACCATTTTGACCTTTTATGGGTTCTCTAGCACAGCTTGTTTCTTTATCAATACTTGGGCTTGTGTGTCTTGGTGCGACAACCCTCAATGCATGTTTTGTATGTTCTCCATTGAAGATGGATTATAGTTGAGGGCTGATAGCCAAGAAGAATATGCCAGTCTGCTTTGAGTCTGTGTCCCTTTGGTGTATGTAGCCATTTCTACATTAATATACAAATGTTTTCAAATACAAAAATGCACCTGAATATTTAAATATACCCTTACTGAATTTTCTCTTAATGTTTGTATATTTCCCTGCAAAATATGTTCTAAAATCTGTGATGCATCTTTAAGAACTGAGCTGAACATTCAGAAATGTGCAAGATTTTGTGCATAACCAGCTTATGATTGGCATATTTGTCTAGGAATATTACATGTCTTGTGGACCATTCAGTTTTAACCCTTTGAGGAAGAGATCTGTCTGCTCGCCTCAATTGTATTTTTCTCTGCCTAGAACAGCCCAGCTGGTGCTCTGAATATAAAATTTCTATGAGAGAGGAGGACTTTTCTTGAAACCCCTTCCAACAGTTTTGAAGAGCTGCCATGAACTAAATCAAGCTGGCATCAATATATAATTCATCTTACTGGAGGCTCCACCCTTGTAGCACTTCCTTGATTCTTCCCTAAAATGTTGAAGTGGTACCGAATCATGTCCTAAGTTTGCAGAATGACAGCAAGGGATTTGACTGGAATGACCAAGATCTGCCAGTCTTAATGTTACATGACCGACATTTGGTTATATAAAATTTTGCCAGAGGCAGACTAAGCAGAGAATGTGAATTACAATGTGCCAGTTTGTGGTAAGGAATGGTGGAGCACCAGTCCAACTTCTGATTGGAAGTGGTGCTTCTCTAACACAAGGTACTACAAATCACAAACATACGTCTTATCTTTTTAAATTCTTGGAGGAAAAAAAAAACCCATAGTGTGCAAGGGACATATAGAGTCAGTTCTGATAAACTGTTTATTTTACCAAAGTGTAGAACAACATTAAAATTAGGACAAATGATATCCCGTCAGCACAGAAAGTGTCACTGTATTTTGTGTCTCACATTCTTCATGTTCGAATTTAAAAATCCTCATAGAGATAATCCATCTCTTTTGACTTGTGACTTTTAAGAAGAAATTTCAGATGTTTCTTCAGAGCCAACCTGGTGCTCCTTACTTTTTTCTTTCTAGGTTAACCAGCAAGACAGGAGTTTGATGAAGCCTCTTTATGAAAGATACAGAATTATAAAGCAGCTTCTGTCAACACCCTCTTTGATTACAACTATTGTAAGTCTCATGAGGATTGTGTGAAGAAATGCACCACACCAGATGATGTTTCTTGTAGGTTCTCTTCAAGTTGCACATTAGCTTTTGTTTTATGCATAAGGAACTCATCACTACATTTATTCTTCAGGAAATAAAACCCTGGGGACTTACTTGGACATACTTTCAAATAGGGCTGGATTGGGATTACTGGTTTGTAGTATCAAAGTAATCTCTGTCAAATTCTTACAGTTATGGAAAGTGCATGCTGTTGCTGCCCACTGGGGTTTAGATATAATTGTGGTTACTTGCAGGGAAAAAGACCACCGTTCAGTTATTCTTTCTTCTGAAAGAATTCCATTAAAGACAGTCAGAACTGAAGAAGCTTCTTATGTGAGAAGCATAACATTTTCAAGGAAAAAACCCAAAAAAGTTAATTTCCCTTTGGAAAAGCATCTTTGGGACATCCATTAAGTCTCAGAGTCTCAGAGAACAACAAACATATATCTCAGAAAGTGTTAGACACTGTGCTAAAGTGTGGTTTATCTACACTTCTCTTCTAATAATGAGGACGAAGACCTTGAATAAGTGTCTGCAGCTTCTAACTCAAGGAAAGCTTTGGCCAACCAACATTTCTAATACTTAAATACAAACCTGGCCAGTCTGTTTATTCATATAATTTTTGTCCTCTGGAATTAATGTTCTGGTCTTCTTCATTTGAAGGATGGGTGGGGAGGGAGGGAGGGACCCTGATAACTCTTGTTCCCTGTTCCAAGCAGGAGGAGGAAGATTCTGATGAAGAACCTCCTCAGAGTAGCTCCACTGGGTCTCTCCATTGGCCTCCTGAGGCACAGATGGGTCACTCGGATGAGGAGAATGAACCCGCCTTTGTTTCACCTCAGGATGGAAGGAATGTGATGAAGCAGCCAACCCTCTCGATGTCCAATTTACATGAGGCCACCATGTGAGTGCCAACTTCCTTGTTGACATGATGATGCACCTGTTGGTATCAGGGATTTTTATTTTATTTTATTTTATTTTATTTTATTTTATTTTATTTTATTTTATTTTAATAAATCAAGCTTATTAAGTGCTCATAGGAAAGAGTAGTGAAAAGAAGTGCCATCATTCGCTTTGGTGATTGTGTTCAAAGTGATCCTTAGGGCAGAATGCAAATCTGCACAATTGATGTAAATTAATTTTCTCCTACTACCAAGTAATCATAAATACACTACTTGTTTTATTTCACGGTTTTGAACTCACTAGGAACTAGGTAGGCAACATTTTCTGATAAGCAGTTGAGTGCATCCTTCTCAAGGAGAGTCTCTCTAAGGGACAGCCTGTCATGCTGCATGCTTGTTTGGGACCCTGATTTGCTCAACCGTCTATCACCTTAGGAGTCTTCCAATCCTTCAGATCTTAAAATTCCAGTTCTTCTTTTGTAGGCCTGTGCTTCTGGAACATCTCAGAGAAACTAGAGCCGACAAGAAAAGGATAAGGAAAGTATTACGGGAATTTGAGGAAGAGTTCTTTAGACAAACAGGAAGGTGAGACAGTCGCGTGCATGTCAAATCTCAACCCCATGGATGGGCAGATTCTGATTTAAGCCATTGTAAACCTCCCCCAAATAATGGTTCACCACTGGAAGTTTTTAATGGGTTGGAAGAATCACTGCATTGGCTTGTTAGTACCGTGTTTCCCTGAAAATAAGACCTTGTCTTATATTTTTTTGAACCCTGAAATTAGCGCTTGGCCTTATTGCCATGTGCTCGAAAGCCCGACTGGGTTTATTATCAGGGGATGTCTTATTTTGGGGGAAACAGGGTATTTTCCAGGCTTGTGATAACCAAGAAAAGTATTCGTGTTTTCTTTGTTGAAACGGAGGTAGGCTGCACTTTTTGATTCCAAACATTTTGATTCCTGAACAGTATAATGGCAGAAAGTACCCATCCCCAAATGTGTGAAATAGGAAGAATGATTCTTACAGAGGGGTACTTTCAGTCTAGACAGCTGGTGTTCCTGGAAATGGTAACATTTTTATCCTCAGAGCACATGAGCAACTGCTAGGAGAGCACTGGAGTCACAACGCACACTTTGGAAATTGTCATTCTGCAGGATTATTTGCATGTCACTTACAACTTCAGCAATCTTCTGAAAAGAAGCTAGATGAAAATAGCTTTGGGAATACTCATTTGTTTCAAGTTCTATCCTACTTTTTGACCTCCAGGGTTCTCAGCAGGGGTGGGTTCCACTTATCTTTACAGCTTGCAACGGGAACACCCACCCGCGCACACTTCACTTGCGCCCGCACGTGTGCTTCTGCATGCTCAGATCACTCATGATTATGTCATGGCAGGTGGACGGAGCCTCCCGCCAGTTTTACTACCGGTTCTATAGAACTGGACCGAACCGGAAGCAACCCACCACTGGTCCTCAGGTAGAAAAAATAATAGAAAATGGTTGAAATACATAAATAATATAACATCATCAACCATCAACTCAAAAGATCTAATAGAAGAGACAGTCTTGACTCCTTCTTAACTTTGCAGCAATAAGCAACATGCAAGAGAGTAGACTCAGGAGAAGGCCGTCTTGTATGCTTGACAAATGGGCTTTGGAAATTGGGGGTGCCAGTAAGAAAGGACCCCCTCGCCAAATAGAATACCTAGAGAGGATCGTATCAAGTACAGTAGGTGCATGCCATTTATACCTAGAAAAGGTAGCTCTTTTGCAAAGCGTGGGCGACTCTGTTTACTTACCCCCAAAGAAATCATTTTCACTTGGTGCACCATGTATAGCATCAGTTCTTAAGAGACATAACTTATTTTCCCACCATCATCTCTGGTGGGGGAGATATTCACAAGAATTGTGAGCTTTGAGGATATTATTGGTACAATGATGGCTCCCATTTCTTGTTTCTCCCTTCTATGATATCTCCCCCCCCCCCGGGGACAGCAGGCTTGGCCAGGAATTGTCCCCTTGTGGGTCCAGCCAATCATGGGATTCAGCCGGTTTGGGCTAGTTTGTGTGAACCGGTAGTTAAATTGCTGGCTGGACTCTCCCCACCCCTCCCCTTCCAGGAGTCTCCATGAGCCCCATTTTGGCTCCCAGGTAAGTGCAGGGAGGCCTAGGTCCAAAATGGGGTGTGGGGGAGGGCAGCGCATGTCCCTCCCCCCGCAGCCCATTTTTGCTCCCAGGTGGGTTTAGGAGGCTGAGTGCTGCCTGTCATACCCCTTGGCCATGCCCACCATGGCCACGCCCACCCAGCCGGTCATTAGGGCAGAGAACCAGTTGTTAAATTATTTGAATCCCAGCACTGGGTCCAACTAACCCCTCAACCCAGCCCTGGTGAGGATTTGCAGTCTTTATTAACAATGTATACTTGCTGCCATTCAGGAGAAAGAAAAAAAGATCTCAGAAAGCCCCAGAAGAGAAAGTGGAACTGTCTGCCCCACAGAATATCTATTGCCCTTTAATCTCTTGGGACTAACTTTTGCAAATAAACACCTAAATCTCCTGCGCCTGGAGGGGTGGCAGATATTTCCTTGGCTCTCATTTGGATTTTGCCTGCTCTCCTGCCCTCTCTCGACTCCTCTGGCTAAAGTAATGAAGTAATGAAAACTTGGTCTCCTGGTCAGAAGGATGTTATGAATCCTGGATGCGTTCTTGCTGAGGTCTGAATGCCCATTTTGTTGTTTTGCAGGAGTCCCCAGAAGGAAGATCGGATCTCCATGTCAGAGGAATATTTGGAGTACAAGCACATCAAGGCCAAACTCCGCCTCCTGGAAGTTCTCATCAGCAAACACGATATCTCCAAAACCATCTGAAGCCAGTAAAACTTCCTGATGTGAGGAAAGAGAACGGCTGGCTCTTTCTGCCCAGTGATTTGCTCTTGCGCTTCCTTAAGGTGATAATGCTCAGGTGAGCACAGCAGAAAGGTGGTGGAGCAGGCATGGGACTGCACAAGGAAGGAGTGACTGAATGAATGGAGGAGGACAGGCTCTTCCCTGTGAATTCTCTCCTAATTCCAGAGTCTGTTTTCACCTGGACATTTGCCTGCTGCTGAGCTAAAGGGAAGCAGCAGCCCTATGCAATTTCAAGAAGGTGGATTGGGAAGCCGTCGGGTCTCTCAAAGCTTTTCTAGAACGTATTTTGGATACTTGATATCCAAACTATCTGGCCACCATCATTTGAACAACGATGCTCACAACATTGGAAGGCCAAAGGAGTAAGCAAGATGAGCTGTTTCTTTGATCTGCGCTTCCCACAGGGAAGCCTGTGTGTGTGTACACAGCTGGGTTTTGTGGGTATGTCCAAAATTATGAATTCTGGAAGGGCAAAATCTCATAATTATGAAATTCCAATTCAATTAACTCTTCAAAATTAATTGCACAGTCTCCTCTATGCCTGAGATATTCCAGCAATCTAACCAAGAACCACAAAATGACAAGTCTCTTGTGAGATTTTTTGTGCTTCTGGCATTGCAATCTCATGAGATTTGTATGGGATCAGGGAGATTTTCCAAGATTCAGTAATCTTGTGAAAGGGCCAATTCAGGAATCTTGGGTATCACCCACTGCCTGCCTCTCACCACTTTTGGGCAAGAATGCCATAATTCCACACGAGGAACAACACCAAGCATTGACATCTGATGGAAGCTGTCATGATGTCCTACTCATCAGGATGTCGTGAATTATGTAACATGGGTTAGTCACCCAAATTGCAATTGCAAATCAGAATACATGGTGCTAAAGTACAGAGTTTGGCTGTTGAGAATCTTCATCTTTCTCCATCTTTCTTTCTCTTTTTGGTAAATAAGAAGGCAGCATTTGGTGCTTTTGATGCAAAGACATGAGCAATCCTTAGTGAAATTCTCACAATAATTCTTACAAAAATATTCAAGGGCCAGTAGGGAGCATTTGGGCTATGAGACCAGTTCTCAGTCCCTAGGACTAAATTATGCAATAATTTTTAAAAGGGTGGGTGAACTGTTGTTCTGTGCACATTGAAGGACATTTTTAGAAAATGCAGTTGTTTACAGATTTCAGCTTGGTGTAGAGAGAATTTAGGGTGAGAGGTTGCTGCCAAAGCTGGATCAGTTTTGTGTTTATCCAGCTGAAGTGTTTATATTGCAATTTCCCTCTCTGTTACGGACATCAGCATATCTGCGTTCTGTGTTTTTACCACTTCTGACTTTTCTTAAATAGGGATTGCGTGGATTAGGACATAATGCTTTTTGATGGGCTGTATTGAGAAGTCCAGAAACTGGAAAGTCATCTTTACACATTTTCCCTGCCTTGCAGAGTCTTACATTTCAATTGATGTTCAAGAGATGTGTCCTTCCCAAAGCGGCTTTGTTCTGCTCTGCCACTCATGTACTCTGGGGAAGGTTCTGGATGCTGCAAAGACACGTAGAATGTTCAGTCCAGGCTGTGGAAGTGGTAGAGAAGCACTGAGAACGGGAATGTTTGATTCAGAGAGGGAGGGCGTCCTTTGGAAAATAGCTGGATGGGTTTTTGTACTCTTTCATACTGAAGAAATAGGTTGTCTTCTGAACTATTGACTCTGCAGGCAGCTAACAAGATTAGCGTAGTTTCCTGATTTTGCACAAAGTGTACAACTACTTTTGACTGAGTGATGGAGTTCTCTTTGGTTTGCATTGTGATGTCTACTAAGCATGTACAAACATGGACTTATAGGAAAAACGAGGTGAAAAGTGGGCCAATTTCTCTCTTGGACACTTCAACATGGCCTCTGACTTTATAAAATTGATCCAAGCTTTAGAATAGAAGCTGAAACAAAAATACTAGAAGTGTAGTTTATCCAGCCTTCACAATCACTTGGGGGTGTGTGTGTCTAAAAATACATTTGCATTTGTGTGTGAGTTTAAGTGTGCATGTAGGTGTGAAGACTAATTCTCTTCCATCCCAGAGCCAGGATTTGGGAAAAACCATACCTACCCATCTGTCCCATAAAACTAAGAAGGACCCGTGCTCCTTTGGGTTTAAGCTGCCTGTGGGAACCAAATTCCACAGCCCCATCTGCTCTATAAATGTCCAGAGGGGATCTAATGCCATACGAAGGATTTTTAACAAAAAAATTTATTAGATTATGTTATAATACAATACACAAGATATCGGTTTGACAGGTTGGATACATTCTTTTGTTATAGTGTCTCCTAATTTACCCACTTATTTTACTATTTACACTATCTCTTATCCCTTCTTTATTCGATCTTCCATCCATTTATACCAAAGTCCCCACACCGTATAGTATACCGATTCCTCTTTCTCATTGATCTCATATGTTAGTTTGCTCATCTCGGCACATTCTAGGATTTTCTGAATTAAATGTTCTTCCGGTGGTGTTCCCTTTTCTTTCCAGTGCTGTGCGTATGTTAATCTAGCTGCCATAATGATATGTTTAATTAAGTATCTCTTTTTTTTCCTCGTACGTCCTCTTTAGTACTACCAGGAAAAAGGTTTCAGGTGCCAAATCTATATTTTCCTCAATTACTTCTTAGATCCAATTTCAAATCTTTTTCCAATACTTCATTGCTTTGGGGAACGTCCACCACATATGAAAGAAGGTACCCTGGTGGTGGTCGCATTTCCAACAATTTGGGCTTGTGTTTGGGTAGATTTTGGCTAATCTTGTGGGGGCTAAGTGCCATCTATATAGCATTTTGTATTGATTTTCTTTAAACGCTACCGCTCTTGTCAATTTATAGTTTATACTCCAAATTGTTTCCCAATCAGCCAAATTTATACTGTGCCCTATATTTTTTGCCCACGCAATCATTTGTTCTTTTACCACCTCTTCTGCTCTATCATATTCTAATACGTAATTGTATAATTTAGTTAGTATTTTTTTTCCGTGCCTGTCAATAGTTTATCAAATCTGTTTGATCCCATCTCTATTCCGAATTCCTCCTTATCTTTTTAGTACCTAGATTTGATCTGCAAATATGGCCACCAGTCAATGTAAATGCCCTGTTCTGTCAATAATTCATTAGCTTTAAGACTCCTGCAACTGTCTAAAATATCCTTGTACCTAAACATTTTATCAATTCCTAGTGCGTTAGGATATATCATGGCTTCTATTGTTGAAAGCCAGTTCGGGACCTTCATATATTGTTTTTGCCCAATTTCCTTCCAGGTTTGTAATAACGTGTCCCGTATCCTATGTCTGTGGAAGTATGTTTTTTTCTTCTTTTCCTTATCCCATAAATACGCATGCCAGCCTCTCTGTAGGTCATGCCCTTCCAGAGTTAAAATTCTTTTATTTTCTATGGTAACCCATTCCCTTATCCATACTAAGTTGGCCGCTTTATGATAAATTTCCCATGCTGGGAGTCCAAAGCCTCCCCTACTTCTATTGTCCTGTAGTGATCGAAGTGAAATTCTAGATTTTTTCCCACCCCAAACAAATTTCCTAGTGATTTTGTTCAATTCTGCAAAAAAAAAAAAAATCAAGACTGACCGGTGTAGTTTGAAATAGATATAATAACTTGGGCAGGGTATTCATCTTTATTGAGGCTATCTGACCTAGAAGTGATAGTTGCAGGTTCCCCCATCTTTCTAAGTCTTGTTTGATTTTAAGTCTTGTTTGATTTTTTAATCAGGGGTATGTAATTATCCTTTCAGGGCTGAACATGTTATCCAGATTCCTAAATATTTAATTTTGTTTAACAATTTGTAAGTCCATTGTCTTTTCTACTTCTTCCTTTTGCCTTTCTGTCAAATTCTTGACCAACATTTTAGTTTTGGCTTTGTTTAGTTTAAATCCAGACACCTCTCCATATCTGCCTAATTCCTCCAAAATTCTTTGGCCCGATTCCAATGGTTCCTCCACAATCAACACTACATCGTCGGCAAAGGCCTGTGTTTTATATTCCTCGTTCCTAATCATCAAACCTTTTATTTCATTATTATTTCTAATCCTGCTTAACAATACTTCTAAGGCCATAATGAATAATAATGGTGACAGAGGGCATCCTTGTCTTACCCCCTGCTTTATCTGGAATGATTTAGTCATATCTCCATTTAGTATTATATTCGCCCTTTGTTTATTGTAAATTGTTTTTATCATCCTCTCAAAATTCGTTTGATTTCATTATTTTAATTTGTTCGATCATAAACTCCCAATTTAGGTTGTCGAACTCTTTTGGGCATCTAAAAAAACTAAGGCCATTTGCTTTTCGGGGTGGGCCTCATAATATTCTAGAGCAGGTGTAGGCAAACTTGGCTCTTTTACACCTTGTGGCTTGGCTGACTCAGGAATTCTGGGAGTTGAAGTCCACAAGGTGTAAAAGAGTCAAGTTTGCCTACCCCTGTTCTAGAGTATCAATAACTATTCTTATATTATTCCTTATTTGTCTGCTAGGGAGAAAGCCGTTCTGATCTGTATGTATCATGACATTTAATATTCTTTTCATTCTTTCAGCCATTATGCTCATAAAAATTTTGTAATCCGAATTTAAAAGGGAAATTGGTCTATAATTTTTTATTTGTTTTGAGTCAGTACCTTCTTTTGGTAGCAGTGTGATATATGCTTCCCTCCACAAATCAGGTATTTTGGCATCCAATAACGCCTCATATCTCCAATAATTTCGGTAGTAATATATCCTCCAATTTTTTGTATAACTCTCCTGGGAAACCGTCCGGACCTGGTGATTTATTATTCTTTAATCTAGAAATTGCCATCTTTACTTCGTCTATTGTGACCTCTCTATTCAACACTTCCCTCTCCTCTTCTCCTATCAGTGCAGGTTCATCTTCTGAAAGATATTGCACAATCCTTTCTCTAGGAATTTCTTCCTCTTTGTAGAGTTCTGTATAGTATTCACAAGCAATTTCAAGCTTATCTTCTTCTTTATTTTGTAGGTTTCCCTTTTGTCTTCCAATTGATGAATACTCCGTTTTTCATTTTCTTTCTTTAATTTGTAGGACAACCATCTGCCCGGTTTGTTGGCATTTTCAAAATAATATTGTTTCGATTGTTTTATTTTACAGGCCAATTCCTCCTGCTCTAGTATATTCAATTTATGTCTTAACATTGTCCAATTCTCTTTTATCACCTTGTCTCCTGGATTTTGCTGCAACTTCTTTTCCACTTTCCCCAGTTCTTCCTGTGCAAAATGTAGGCATTTTGCACCTTCCGGTTTTTTTTATTCTTGTATGCGTTGTATGATATTGTTAACCGTCTTAAATATGCCTTCATCGTGTCCCATACGTTTATTCGGGATGTTTCCTGATTCTCATTTTCTTTAAAGAATAATTTTAATTCTCCCCTAGTTTTTCTTTATCTCTCAGGAGTTGTGTATTTAATCTCCATCTCATCCTCTTTTTCCTCTGTGAGACCCTCCACTTAATTTCTAGGGGGTTGTGGTCTGCCCATATATTTGGTGTAATTTCTGTGGAGTCAATTTCCAATCCCAAGTTTTTGCTAACCCACATCATATCTATTCTAGACCATGATATCTGGGGGTTCGATCGTATAAATCTTTCGCCTTTTGCCATATGAAGGATTATATTGTGGGATTCTCACCTGTGGTTTGAAGATCCTGCTTGGAGTAGATGGAATATGGACTTCCCCTCTTCCCCTCCCATGTTATCTTTTCCCTGTCCTTCTGCACGCAAGTTGTTTTCTATCCTTCTGGCACTGAAATTTGACTGCAGGAAAGGAACCACTGAAAGGTGATTCCAGAGGTCCCAAGACATCACAGTAGGAAAAGGAATCCCATGTAGAGAGCTCAGTTTTTCCTTCTAGAGATGGAAGTGAAGCAAGGGAGGGATCATACCTGCCAGCCATGTGCCCACATGTCAGTCCTTTGAGGCTGAACAGGTCAGGAGGCAGACTTCAAGTCTGACTGGATCCATCCTTTGTTGAGAGAGAGAGAGAGAGACATAATTTTGACTAAATTTTCCTTTCCCATTACATATACCCTAGTGAAATAGGGAAGAATAAGTCTGTTTCCCAGGCTTAACACACTGTTTTTCCACCCATCCCTTCTGTCTCCAAGGTCAGCTCTGTGACCATGTCCTGTTCCAAGTGCCAGGCCTCCATACAAGGAGGAAGGTTGGTGGGAGAAGGGGTGGTGGGACTTTTAAAACAATTCCTGCAAGTTTGGAAGGTTCATCCCCTCCCCAGCTGTAGAAATCTGTTCTGTTTTGGTATTGTGTATGTAGGCATGGATGTCACTCCCTTTATAATTGGGAATCATTAAGTTGTTGGCTGCTTTTTAATGGCTCAGGGCTATCCTTTGATGTTAGTTTAGGAGAAAGTCATCCAGATATGGAAGGGTAAGGGGGGGGGAGTTAACTGCTGTGTTAAGCATGTTAGTGGGACTATTTTAGATATGAACCCAAAGTTTCAGGTGAAGTTTGCTTGTGAAACTTGTCTATCACCATCTTCCCTGTCCTTGCATCTTGATGATGGGTCGCATTAAACTTGAGACTTTCAAGAAGAGATTAGACTGCCATTTGTCAGAAATGGTGTAGGGTCTCCTGCTTGGGTGAGGGGTGGGGGGATTGGCCTAGATGACCTACAAGGTTCCTTCTAACTTTGTTAATCTGTAAAACCTGTAAAACTCCATAATCCCTAAAGACTATGACAGTTGTAGACCAAGAATATTGAGAAGTTACTTGTGTAGAGTATCTTTGGAAATTTAGACCTGTGCCTTAAAGTTTGACTTGGTACCTGTAACTAATTATAATCAACTAGAAAACAATGTGAACTAAAGGCATACATGATAAAGTCATATATGCAGTCTTCACTAAATGATTCCCCTCTCTATCCTAGATATGTTCAGTTCCCAGAACTCCCCATCTTTGGGCAAGGAATTCTTTGAGGAAGCTCATATATGGAGAAATGCTGAAGGGACGAATGCTTTATAAGAGCAGAACAAAAGTGTGAATATCCCATCATTTTAATATTCTTTTAAATTAGATATTACCCTGCATCTTCTAGAGCAAATCTCTCACCAGCGATGGTTGGAATTGGTTTAGTGGATAAATATGCTTTGATGTAGAAGAGAGGTCTTCAAACTTGGCAGCTTTAAGACTTGTGGCCTTGAACTCCCAGAATTCTCCAGCCAGCATAGCATAGCA
>JANHZT010002271.1:7728-19760 GCA_032468215.1 Stegonotus admiraltiensis | reverse complement strand
CCCATCTATCTATCTATCTATCTATCTATCTATCTATCTATCTATCTATCTATCTATCTATCTATCTATGTCTATCACAATTTTTACACAGCATTGTCATCATGCAAAAACAAACAACAACAACAATAACAAAACAGCCCAGCAGAACAGCCATTTACTTTCAGAATACTTGATGATGAAGATCTCCAGAAAATGCTAGGCCTTTAGACTACACAAAGAAGTGAAAAGAATATCTCAGAAGATGACAAAGGCTGCATTATGGCCAAGAACTCTGTATGGATGTGTTCATGAAGCTACCAGAGAAGAGTTTGACTTGAAGGAAATTACATCTTTTCATTTCAGTTGCATCCAACCTTACAACAAAATGACCTGTGAAATATTGTCCCTCTTCACCTGAGTACCCATCCACACAAGAAACCAGTGCTTATGTGCTCTGTCATTATTGCAGGTGATACAGCACTACCAAAACCAGAAACTTCTTCCCTGAGTAATTAACCTCCAGGTGCCATGAAATTCAGACTGTTGGCAGAGGAAGCTGAAGACATTTGGTTACCTGAACTGGAGCTCATCAACAATTCATTTGCTACCAACTCTATAATGTTGGTTAAACAAGTACTTTACCAACTAACACAGCATCCTATTGATTATGGTACAAGATTTACAAATCACATGTCATCTGAACATTTTAAGGCACTGTATGAATAACAAGAATTGTTAAAGTTATCTACACAAAGTATTCCAAGCTCCTATCTATGGAGAAACTATGCAAGATTGAAATAGTGGTTCCAAAGAAGAGCCAACATTTATGACTACCTTGTATCATTATTTAAAACAATTGCCCCAACATGAAGGAATATTTCATAGACACCATTAAAATGATAATGGTCCTACTGTGAAATGACTACAGAAACAGCCACTCTAGTCAAATAGAAGACTTCTGGCAATCAGGTGGAAAATATATAAAGAAAATCCTTGGATAATTTTTTATTGTTCATAGCTTTGATCAACAACTGTAACCAACTCGAGAAAGCAAAAACTTCTTGTCTAAAAATCCCCTTGGTTCTCAACATTGCTTAACGCATTGTAAGCCGCCCTGAGTCTCTGGAGAAGGGCGGCATATAAATCAAAGCAAAAAAAAACAACCAACAACAACATGAAAACCACCCAAGACCTGTTCAATTCCACTACGACTTTCTCCCTTATCCTGCTGCTCACGATAACCCTACCCTAATCTTGTCTATCATCTTTGTAGCTCAGCATTGCTCCTAGAAGTTCACTTTTGAATACATGAGTGTATTAAGATGTTTTATTCTAACTCTTAGGTAGACTGAAATGAGAATGGATTAGTAGCTCAAAGTCAAATAGAAAGATGATGGATTTTGCATCTCATAAACATGACTGGCTTTCAGAGATGCTATCCTCCCATCTAACTATAGATGAAGCCAATGGGATAATGGGGTCCAGGATGGCAGGAATTCTGCATTTTGAGGCACGTTGATGATTGTCTATTAATTGTTCTTGTTCTTGTTTAATTGTACTTGAATTTTTGCATATTGCATATGAATATATGCCCTCCCTCCTGAATCACACATTTTTCGAATGGGTTGACAAACGTCAAAACTATACAAAATCCAAGCTAGTTTTCAAATTTTAAAAAAAATGCATGGAAGAAAATGGTGTGCTTAACTGGCACTGGATTTGCTGAGTGACCAATCTCCTTGGCAGAGAAAAAAAGCTATGACATAATCATTTAAATATAACTGGCTGATGCTACTCTAGCAGTTCATTGCTTTTCTTCCAGGTATTGATGGTAAAGAAATCCTCAACTTAAGTGTGAGTCTTGATGACTGTAACCATGCTGTTTTCTTGGCAATGACATGGAAGATATTTAATACTGCAGATTTGATTTCCCAAACTAGTTAAGAGTCATGGAATCCACACAATCCCCATCCCAATATTAACTAGGCCAAACTTTGCATAGATCAGCCCAGGGCAGTTAAGTGTCGCCACTTGCCAAGTCCAAAAAATATGAAATGTTACATGAATCTACATTTCACTGATCAGAAGCTGGTGGACACAGATGAATGGGAATAGTATACTCTCCTGCAACCAAGCTACTAAGATACTTTTCCATGGTGTTAATGAAATCAGAGGAGGTAGTAAAATTTAAATGAGCATGGCAAGAAGAAGAAGAAATGTACTGGATACAAAAAGCAAAGGAGAATTAATGGGGTAGGAACCCAACAAACCCAGAATGTTAAAAAGGAGAGTTGAAGATATGAGACGGAGGGATGGACAGGCATTCAAGACTCAAAAGGCAGTTTAGAGAGATATGTGGGAAAAATGAAGAACAAAGGTGGCTGCTTTACACTGGATCTTTCTTGACAACCCAGTTGTTTTGAGCCAAGTTTCCTAGTGATTTTCTCTACCAGATATTTGAAAGGCTTACCCAAGAGATCTTACCACCTGAGCAAGATGAAGACTTGGACTTCCAGAGGGAAGGTGATGATCTGGAAGGGGACTGACTTGGAAGCAGGATCCTGCACTGACCTGAAGGCAGCAGGCTAGTTTAGCTTACATGGTACACACAGCTGTGTATTCCCACCCTTCACTGCTACTTGGACACTGCCCCGCTGAAACAGATACTGTAATGCAGAAACAGTGGTACCCATGTGCATCATAGAGGCCAAACTCTCTTTTGTACACCATGCACCTAATGGTGTGTTGGGCTGCCTCTGTGCCTCTTTGCCAATTTGGAGAAAGTGCAGTTGCTTCAAGAAAAGAAAGGAACTTGGCCAAAGAGTTAGACAGTTTTCATCAGCACAAAGCAAGGCTCTTGCATGCAGGCCATCATCACCCAGGCCTTGGTGTCTAAAGACCCAGCCTTAGGTTGCTCTTTTCAAAGCCAAGAAATCTAGGAAGCCAAAAGAGAAAACAGACGCGAAAAAGATGAATGGAAGAGCAAATGTCAATTAGGAATAGCATCCAGTGCCAAGTGGGAGATTTATGCAGACAAATACACAATTTCTCACAGTGAGAAAATAGATCAAGTTTTGAAAATGTTTTATTGAAGCATCTGGTTCATTCAATTTAAAGGTTATAGGCTAAAATATGGACAGAGAAGGGTAATATTTGTATTTTATACAAATAGGTTTTTTTTCTGAAGGCAAGGTGAATGGTTGCTAAGCAATTAAGGGGAAAAAACTTAGACAAAACTGGGCACCAAATGAAAAGGAGAGAAATAGAAAGCTGCTTGTCAGGAGCTAGTCCATGAGGAACCTATTACAATCACAAAAGGAAAGTTTGGAAGATGAAATCCATATTGGAGTATTCCTGCGAATATTATTTGTTGATGGGAAAGGGAGGTATAAATTAAAAAGCAATTAAAAACATATGCCACTGACATGAATGGGTAATTAAGAGTCACACTTCCACAGTTGCTACACAAGAAAAATAATCTCATGCACACATCATATAAGATCCAACTGATAATGCTAGGAGATTTCGTTCAACCCGGTTTTATATAGATACTGTATGTTCACAAAGCTGTGCTGCACAAATAATATGATAATCATGCCTGGAGGTGCCTAGACATGAATTTATTATGAATTTAAAGAAAAGAAGACCCAAAGGGGTATTTATGATCAGAAGCAAAAACAGGATTCTATAACTGAATATTTCTGCACCTTCAGGATAAGGCTAAGTTGGGTATCCTCTCAATGATCATTTAAATATAAGTGGCTGATGCTACTCTACTAAAATGTTTGCATTTCATTTTCAATATGGGAAATTACTTTGCAATGCATATTTTCCCAACATAAAAATGATATATTGTCCCTCTGACTGTGAAATGAACTTACAAAGAAGATCCACATACTTGTACTCAGGAATGAGCATTAGAGATGTGGGTGTATCTCAAAAAAGAGGAAATGTTTAGACTGCAAAAGAACCAAATAATTGGGAATAATTCAAAACTGTCTAGACATTTCCAATTTCCGTGCAGCTAGAAAGACTGATGCAAATAAACACCAGAAGAAACCTAAAGTGCAGGCCACAGATATCTTTGAATTAGAAGAAGGAGTAGTTGAATGGAATAAAGCATTTTAGGCTGGATTCAGCAAAACAAGCAGGATAGTGGCAGCTGATTGTAACAAGAAGAGCATGAAGGAGGAAGATATAAGACAGATGGAATAGTTGTGCTTCAACTTCTGTTCAATTTCCTAGAGTCTTGCCTAAAAAACAACACCACAATGAAGTTTTTGTGAGCAAAAAAACAGTCCATGTAAAATTACTTTCCATAAACAAGATTGTTGTGCCCTGGGATTGAAAATATTACTAATTTCTAATGGAAGTTGTAATTGGCATCTCCCTAAAGGAGCAAGGAATGGGAAATAATTTTTCCAGAAATGATCCCAGCATCTCTTGATTACCAAGACCAGCAACTTTCCACTTCAAGTGAAAAAAATATTGATTGTTCATCCTATTTCTAGATAAAAATAATTCTATTTCTAGATTATGCTCACATTTTCCAGTGTATCCATATCCATAAGTAAGATTACACTGCCTGGTTAGATTTATCTTGTGCAAATTAAAACAAAAGTTAATTTGAAAACCTGCACATTCTCTTGCGTGAAAGATCCTTGAAAATCAAATTAAATAAAGACTGTGTTGGTATTAGTTGAGGCTTGCGTAAGCTGAAAAAATGTGAAATTAAAGTTTGAGAGGAGCTGAACATCCAGGAGATTTTTAAGGAATATAGATTTTAACAATCAAACTCACATCCTCCTTCAAAAGGCTGTTGTGAAACAATGATCCATTTCAATCAAGTTTCCACAGAGGCCAGAACCTCAGGAATACTCTTTCTACTAGAGCAGTGGGTCTCAACCTTCCTAATACCGTGACCCTTTAATACAGTTCCTCAAGTTGTGGTGACCCCCCCAACCATAAAATTATCCCTAAGACCATTGAAAATATGTGTTTTCCAATGGTCTTAGGCGACCCCTGTGAAAGGGTCGTTCGACCCCCAAAGGGGTCCCGACCCACAGGTTGAGAACCACTGTACTAGAGCATCCTTGACAAAGGGCACCCCTTATTTAAAAACAAGTGCTATTTACATTGCACTAAGGAATGTGGGCAAATGAAGATATGTCTTCCTGCCAAAGAGTGTATTTGTTGCAGTTCTGCGCTTCCCCCATAGAGGCATTTGTGACTCCTCAGTGACACTTGTTGGACACTAAAATATGTTTCAAGGACTGTCCACCTCTACTAGTAAATGGTCCATGTAAAGCATACGAATGCATGTTCTTTTCTTCTTTCCGCTTTCACTGAAAAGCCTTGAAGTGACATTCTTCAAGGAAGTGCACCATCTCCCTTGATGTGGGAAAAGCTCTTGAAGCATCACAGGGAGAGCAGATTAATCCTTCCTGGCATTAGCTGGACATGTAAGGCCTATCCAAGAGAAAGCATGCCACATTCCCTCTGATATCTGTCTGTCTGTGTCTGTCTGTCTGTCTGTCTGTCTTTTTTGTCCTTTTCTTTTCATCCGAGAAGAGGGAACACACCAATAAGGCTGTTATTAGGTGATTGGGCTTGATAAATCAGATTCCATGCTGTGCCAATTAGCAGCCTACTCCAATGAACTTCACACCACTTTGAATGAGACAAAGAAAGTTGCACAATGTACCTTCAACATGTGGCATCGCAAAATTGATTTGACTACAACAGCAATGAAAAAAACCCACTTCTCTCTCTTTCTCACCCACACTCACATTAAATTGGCATTTGAGGGAAACAGAACAATCAGATCAAATTTAGGAAAAGATATTGCATGGCCAATATTATTGTAATGGAAACGAAGTGTGACTGCCATGTCATTGCCCACTCTGATCTAGAAAGCTTTCTTCAGCCAAGGTTTTAAAGTAATTGCAGTGGCAATCTAAAATACTTTGTAATTATCCCATTAAATCCACCCTGTAATGGTGGACTGTTGTACAAAATCTTAAAAGGCTGTTTAAACCCAGAAACTGCATAAATGCCCAACCTTTGAATGGTGAAGTATGTGATACTCCCTCTAAAACTGCTGGCTCTGGCCAGCCTTCTTTGTTGCCTGACTTCATCTGCAGCCCTGAAAACCCAGGAGCTATTCAAGCATACATTTCAAAATAGGCTAAGTATTTAGAGATCAGACATTTCACATTAAATTTCCCCACGTTCAGGAGATCGCTAAAGCCATTTGATAAGTACATTAAAAAAAAGAAAGGAAAAGGAAAGCAGATTAGCCAAAAAAATAAAAATAAAAAATGAACTGCACTTTGGAAGATAATCCTCTAAATTATTACATTTTGGACACGGGTTGGCTTTTGTGTGCAATAATACATAAATATAGAGAACTAATAAGTGTTATAATCACTGCAAGCCTTGGGCACAGAGGCTTCAGTAATACAAAACTGATTACTGGACAGCATTCTAGGCTTGCTGGTTTGACCCTGGCACACGTGAAAGCTAAACGTCATTTGTTAAGCATGGTTAACTTTCATTAATAAGGGACTACTGATCTGCCATAGCAGATCATACCCTCCTTGCAAAAGCCGCTCAGCTTCCCAGGATGCGAACATCTGGAACTGGGCGGCTACAGAACAAAGGGCTGAGTAGCGGACTGAAGCGCCACATCTGGCGGCTCTTTCCTCAATGGAGGCCAGTGGAGCCGAGCCCTGTCCAGGGTGCTGAAGCCTCTCAGCCTCCCGCTTCTCATTTTTCGCTGTCCACGCCGAGCTGCCACCTCTCCCCGCTCGGCGTCTCCGCCCGCCCGCCTCGGTCGGTCACCACCCAGTTCGGAGGGGCCGGATCATCATCGGGGCCGCGCCGCGCATCGGGCGGATCCGCAACAGGTTTGGGGCTGGAAAAGAGTCACCTTTCCCTTCGCCTTCTCTCCCCGGGAATTACCTCCTCCCAGGCACACATCCACCCCACCATTCAAGGCACTGCAAAGGGGCTGATCCGCGGTGGGGGCTTCGGCTTCTCCCGAAGGGAGCATCGCCAGGAACTCCCCGGCCGGGCCCAACTCTGCCCCCGCGGCCTGCGCGCAACCGGGACTCTCGTACCGGGTCCAAAAAGGTCCGCGAGAGCGAGCAGCAGCCGCCTCCCCTCCTTGCAGCCCCTGGAAGCCGCAGCAGCAGAGCCGAGCTCTGCGAGGCAGAGGCAACCTGGCCGCGGCGGTCTCTTCCTCTCCAGGCAGACACACGCTCCCTCGCCAGCTGAGCCCGCCCCTCCCTCGAAAAAAATCCTTTTGTTAGCAGCAAATTGCAAGGACGGGCTGCACCGAGAAGGGGGCGGCGGTGGTCCATAGCCGGCGGCGCAGAAGGCCGGGGGAGGGGGCTCTTGGCACCGGCCCACACCGCAAGGCCCGAGAGAAGCGCCAACTCACCGTCCCGGTCGCAGAGCTGAATCGCCTCCAGGCTGAGGTTCTTGAGGACATCCTCGCAGGGGCTGGCCGGGCTGCTCCGGGGATGGTCCAGGCGAGGCACCTCCATCCTCCCGACTCGTCGCCTTCCTGGGCTGGGCTGGGCTGGACTGGCTGGCCACGGGCGCGGGTCTCACCCCCTCCCTCGGAGCTGCGGGCGGGCAGCGGGGGGACAGGAGGGTGGGAGAGGGCGCCCTCTGCGACAGCCTGGCTGCGCTCCTGCCTCTGCCCCGACTGGCTGGGAACTGCGCGGTGCAGCAGAGGCGCGCGCGCTCCCTCCCGCCGTCCCTCCCCGGGGCTGGCTGGCTGGCAGGCAGCGGGCGGGGATTAGAGGATGGGAGGAGCGACGGGCTGGCGAGCCTTTGCGCTGGCGCGGGAAGGGAGGAGGAGGAGGAGGAGGAGGGCGCCGCCGATGCTACTCACCTCGCTCCGCAGGAAGGAGCTGGCCGTTAGCAGCGTCTGCGACGCCACCGCAGCTCTAGATGCAGACCAGCGCCTGCTCCCCCACCCTCCACCGGCCGTGCAAGGCCCTGTTGAGCCCTGAAGCCCCCCTCCTCTCGCCCCCCGTTGGTTACGTAAGGCTTGACCCACGGCCGCGGGAACGCTGCCATTTTGGGCTGCGGCGATCCTACCGACCGCTGAAAGGCAGGTAGAGGCTCTCTCCAGGCCTAATTTTTGCTGCCCTCCCCCGCACCCACCCAAGCGTCCCTCCGGACCCTTTCAGTTCGGATCCGCTTTCATGTTTTGGATCGGTGCTGAGCTTGCCCACGGAGACCCTGCGCATTTCAAGAGATTGCCCTGGTCTTTGGACTCTCAAGTTCATTATCTCCAGGCTATCTCCTGCAAGTGTCTGTGCACCGGGGCTTCCAGGCACTCTCAAACCCCCTTTCTCAGTGAAAGTGGAGCTGGGCCTGAAATCCAAGGACTGGGCAAACGGTAAGAAAAACTAGTGACATCAACTGCAGGATGAAGATCCTTCTTTGTCTTCCTTTCAGCTCCTGGGAAGAGTGAGTTAGTTCCTTGGGGGCAGCTCAGAATTCCACAGTTGTCCAGCTGGGAAGTTGAGAGGTTCAACTTGGCTGGTGGCCCACATTATAACTATCTTTAGGAAGCTGGAGCCATCAGTCCAGGAAGTTAGTAAATCATGCCCCCTTCAGCCCCTCCTTGAGATTTTCCACCACAGTTTTCTGTAGTAGGCTGGCTCTACGCAATGACTGGCCAGCATTTTAACCTTGTACACTATACATTCATTCACCCAGTTAATTTTCTTAGAATACTGAATAAGAAAGGGATCTTGGAGGTCTTCTAGTCCAACCCTCGGCTCAAGCAGGAGACCCTAAACCATTTCAGATAAGCAGCTGTCCAGTCTCTCTTAAAAGCTTCCACAACTTCTAAAGGCAAGCCATTAGAACATATACTGTATATTATATGTTCTAATATACATATAATATATCATCCCATCTTGTTTTAGAATCTTGAGTTAGTACCCCACAAGCATCTATACAGACTGTTCTGAATTGAATCTGAGTTTGTACTGTTTGCTAAAATCATTTAAGAAACAAGGAAGTAGGAATCCAGCCCCATATCCTGAATTTTAATGTTTTAATAACTTTTTTTGAACAAAGTTCTCCATTTCAGAAAATATAATTTGTCATATTTTTAAAATACATCAGCTAAATAATATTTCCAAAATATTTATAATCCACTTATCTACCTTCTCAGGTTAACTTTTAGATCAGCCAAGCCAAGCTGTTCCTATAGAAACATAGCTTTCTTTTGCATCCTCTAGGAAGGCATCTGTCTGTCTGTCTAGCTATCTAGCTATCCAGCAATCATCCATTCATCTGTCTGTTTGTTTGTCTGTCTGTCTATCATCTAATTAACCTACCTTCCTTCCTTCCTTCCTTCCTTCCTTCCTTCCTTCCTTCCTTCCTTCCTTCACCTACCTACCTACCTACCTACCTACCTAATCTACTTACCTACCTACCTACCTACCTATCTACCAACCAACCATTGTCTGTCTGTCTGTCTATCTAGCTATCATCTATCTAATCATCTGTAATTTAGCTCTTGAAGTAAGATAACCTATTCTAATGTTTTGCTTTCCACAAACATCACTTTCCTCCTTCACTTAAAACAATGGACCTAAAAGAGTAGACCTAATACTTTGCAGCTTCATCTTTCCTATGGCACAGACATTGCCTATTTTTTCTCCACATAGATGCATTTTTATCTATCTCAACTGACCATGAGAGGCTATGCTGGCATTAATTGGTCATCTAATAAAATCAGGTAGAGCTCCACACCTCACAGAAGTAAGGCCTGCTAAGTTCAAATGGGTTTATTTCCAACTTAACTATAGCTAAAATAATCCTTTAGTTTAATAGGATTTTGTACTGAACAGATATTTGCAGGACTTCAGTGTCTGTCCTTGAAGGACAAGTCATTGTAAGATGTATAAAAACATAACAAAGCAGATCGGTTTTCTTGCTCAGAACATAGATTTGAAATTAGGGGTCCTTGGTGCTCTCTGAGTTTGGTTGTTTTCTTGCAGACCTTTCTGCAACGTTTCTTGCTGATCTTGAAACCAAGGACCTCTCATTTCAATCCTGAGCTATAAATATTCTCCTTTATTAATATGATTGTATATCATATATTATTAACATATGGAATCAATTTATGGTGTAATCCTATACAGATCAGCTAAAAAAGAAGAGATTACAAGAGAATTCAATGGGATTTATACCCAGGTAAATATGTATGTGGATGTAAAGATAAGAATAAAGATGTCCTCCTCTTTGGATAGATTCCTAATATATTTCATCCATGTAGTTTTCTTCAAAAGCTGAGAAAATGGTTTGTCTCTTCTATTCCTCCTCCTTCTCAGGTTAACATCCCCATTCAAAAACTAGCAAAGGAAGTACTGTGTTTCCCCCAAAATAAGGTTGGATCTTATATTAATTTTTGCTCCAAAAGATGCATTATGGCTTATTTTCTGATTAGGTCTTATTTTGGGGGAAATACAATACTAAACACCTCTGTCTGCTGATAATCATAACTGGGGCTTATTTTGGGGGTAGGGCTTATATTACGAACATCCTGCAAAATCATGCTAGGGCTTATTTTCCAGTTGGGTCTTATTTTTGGGAAAATGGTACTATACAACTAGCAAAACCCTCCTTCACACCTCTTAGTTTCCAAAATCAACCAGTCAATAATTGAATCAGGTTATTGAGTGGTGACTTTTCTAATGGAATCAGATATTCTAATAGTGAGTTTTCAAGATACTCTCTGATATTTTCTACCTCAAAAAATTCAGGGTTTTATAATATGTAAGGTCTTTTCTGTAATTTCTCATAAAATGTATCCAGGAAGCCAAAAGAATGACCCCAGGATTCCCAGGGATGGAATGATGTTAATCTGGTATCTTCCTAACAGTTCCAATGCCCACAGAAATGACTGTCAGGAAGCAAGAGTGATACTCAACAGTGTTTTGGACAAGTTATTTCCATCTCCACACATCAATGTTTTCAGAACTGCCTGGATGAATCTTCGTGGAAAATGCATCAAATCCAGAACTGAAAACCAGAGAAATAAAATATCAGATGATTATCTATAAAGCTTGCAAGCACAAATGAATCCATGAATCTGAAGAAATGTCAAAGACAGTGATGATGGGAAAGCTAAGGAAGCATAAAACTAAGAAAATCCCACAGAAAAAAATTAAGAACATACTCAAGAACATAAACATAAACAACCATGACAGATGCATTACTATGCAAATCATATGAGTATAGATTTGACTGGAATTTGCATATCTTAATATATTGCATTACAAAACAGGAGGTGTGCAAGCAGCAGAATATGTTTTCAAGGAAAGGTTGTGTGGATTCTTATATTTTGTGGACAATGCATCTCTGGTCTGAAAGCTACTTTTTTATGGCTTGCATTGAAGAAAAGCGATCATAGAATTCTTGGAGTAATTACAAGGACAAAAGAACACAAATAAAGAGTGACCACTAAAAACATAAATAGATATTCATCCATGATCCTGACAATATTTTAGTCTTCTCCCAATTAAAAATCAATACATGAAGATTAAAGATGACTGATGCTAAGATGCAGCTCTATGGATTTGTGGATGACAACAATATGGAGCATTTTCACCTTAGGTTCCTGGTTTAAATACTGATGAGAGCTCAGTTGTGCTAACCACCAGCTGAATTGTAGACACCACCAAAATGAGTTGGTTTTGATCCATTTTCTAGCAATAAGCAATTAATTTCCAATAGATATATTTATCATCTTTCACTAGCAATTCTTCCCATAGGAGTGGAACCAGTGTGGTGTTTTGTAAATCTTGTTTTCTAAGTCAGTCATTTGACCTTCCACATTATTTGTCAGTTGCTGTTTTTCACTCTTGTAGTATTACATGAAATTAACTGAATAAAGGAAAAGGCAGTGTACAGAAACATTATTACAAGGAAAAAATGCCAGGAAAAGACGCCTGGAGAGCGGTTGGAGGACCAGCCGTTCCGAATCTGACCGAACACTGGTGAGGTCTCATATTAAG
>JANHZT010002270.1:54523-69039 GCA_032468215.1 Stegonotus admiraltiensis | reverse complement strand
GCCCGACGAAAGGTTCGGAGATCTGAAATGATACGTATCCCTGGGGGTAGGTCGTTCCAGAGGGCAGGTGCCGCAACCGAGAAGGCTCTCCCCCTGGGGGTCGCCAGCCGACATTGCTTGACTGATGGTACCCTGAGGAGGCCCTCTCTGTGCGACCGGACCGGTCTATGGAAGGTCAATGGCGGCAGAAGACGGTCTTGCAAATAACCAGGCCCCAAGCCATGGAGAGCTTTAAAGGTGGTCACCAACCAATGAGAGTACTGAAATAGTTCCACTTGTGAATGTGAATGAAATGTCCCTCAAGTGGAAATCTAATCTGTACAATGAGTAGTGAAGCAGATTTATAATCACAACATAAAGGTTTGTGTAAGAAAATGCCTGATAGGGAGAGGCAAAGGCTAACGCCTAGCTAACTGTGTCCTATCAAGAGGAGAGTCAGAGACCAAGAACTCCACATTGAGCATGTCTGGGAATAAAAGCAGAAGGAACTTCTGCAGTGTGTTGCTCTTCTTTGGATTCTGCATTCCTTAGGATTTTGTGATGCATTTCTTATTGACAGCACCAGGCTGACCTTCTCTGGTTCAGAAACTAAGCTGGTCTGGTTAGCATCTTGATGGAAAACCACCAGGAATTCCAGAGCTAAAAATTGAGAAAATGTCTTGGAAGACAGCATACCATTGCCAACTCTAAACTTCACTGAGGTATCCATGTAATACAGAATACAGAATTACAGAATCGAAAGGGAACCTGGAGGTCTTCTGGTCCAACCCCCTTCTTAAGCAGGAGATACTATACCCCTGATGGTGAACCTGTGGCACGAGTGCCAGAGGTGGCACGCAGAGCCATTCTGCGGGCAGACGGACCGTTGCCAGCTACTCTCCTGGTTTCCAACGTGCACATGCACACTGGCCAGCTGGTTTTCATGGGCGCCGGAGCATCAGAAAACGGCCCGAAAAACAGCCTGAAAATGGCCCAAAAACCAGCCAAAACCAGCCAAAAAACATGTGTGCTGGCCAGCTGGTCTTTGGGTTTCCGGTGCTCCGGCGCATACAAAGACCAGCTGGCCAGCATACATGCATGTGCCACTTGGTGCCAAAAAGGTTTGCCATCCCTGACCTATACTATTCAGGACAAATCTCTCCAATCTCTTCTTAAAAACCTCCAGTGATGGAGCACCAGGGGTGGGTTGCCCCTGGTTCGCACCGGTTCTATAGAACCAGTAGTAAAACCAGCAGGAGGCTCCGCCCACCAACCCCAATGTCATCAGTACTCTTCTGCATTTGCATGCACGGCCCCATTGCAAACTGGTAGTAAAGGTAAGTAGAAGCCACCCCTGTGGAGCACCCATAACTTCTAAGGCAAGCTGTTCCATTGGTTAATTGATCCACTGTCAGGAAATTCCTCCTTAAGTTCTAGGTTGGATCTGTCCTTGATAAGTTTCCATGTGTTACTTCTATCACTAGGAGTCCTGATCACATTGAAGAAGAGTTAACTATTATACTCTTAGATAAAGGTAAAAGTGTGTAGGGGACATTGGATAGACAGAAGCAAAATGGAATTCACCAAAACTGAGTCTAACTGGGTATGACCCTCGGTATCCACCACCCTGAGAATTTCTCTTCTTGTTTCTCCTTGCCTTCACCTATGCTCAACTTTACTAACTACAAATTATAGGTCTCTTTTGTCACGTTAAAGAAAACTCAGATATTAGAAGCAAGTTATCATTGATAAGATCAGCACAATTACTTCATTAAAAGTCAATGAGAAAATCAAGTCTAAGCCCCGCCCCCATCCCAAAATAAAAGCGAAAGAGCCATTTTGAAAAGATATCAGGAGGGACAGTTCATAAAAAAAGGGAGTATCCCTTATGTCCAGCTTATATAAGTGAATGATGAAATTTCCAATAAAGATTTCTAAAACTCTGCAATGTTAACTGCAAACATGTCATAGATTTATCTTGAGACATGATTGCATAAGTGAAGCCCCATCCCTTTGTATTTGTGTACATTGTACTCATATAAAAAATGGGTGAGGTTTTAATTGCATGATCACGACAGATAAGGTTGAGGTTGTATTTTTTAACATTAGTGGCTTCCCTTCCCCTTTCCAACCATCAGTCAACTCATGATTGATACAGGGAGACTAGTATCTTCAAGTAATGCAATATTTGAAATATCATTTCAATGTGTCTACTTTCACAGAAGAGATTCTTGCAAAGTTTCAGACGCAATTCCCACATAAAACAAATTATATTGAATAATTGGAGAAGGATGCTCAGTTCCTCTTAGTCAAAATGTACACAATTACTAGGGTAGACTGGCAACTTGAAATATCTGTGAAAGTAACTGTTTTTCTTGCTATCTATTTAAACCAAAAATGAAATATTTATTATTTGTTCAAATGAGCTCTTCTTGAATTGATAGTTTTATTTTCTGACCACATGATGGCAGTAGTTTCCATAAATTGTCTTGTTAATGGCTAAAATGTAATCATCCTTAAATGTTCTTCTGAGTGATGGATTACAGTTACCAAATTTTTGGAGTTGGGTTTACTATCTGAATTAAAAATTAAAATATAGAAAAATAGATAATTTAAATGCTAAATGCTAAATTATTGTCTACTTTCTTTCACTTTATTTTGACAAACATCATGACCAAATAAGAGATTCATCAAGGTACATCTGCAAACATATGTTTATATTTCAAGATTCTTATGAACCCTGGACTACGGAACAAGTACGTTGCTCACTTTTCCTCCTCTCTCTTCCCATTTCCCATCTCATTTAATTTATTAATTCTGATGACGGTTTTTTAATCTTACAAATAATATCATGCAGAAATATAACATATTATTCCATCCAGATTTTGGCTTTCAATATGCTTATGTTAAATGTTTAAAAAAAATCAACTGTTTTGCTTTAATGGAGGCAACTTTTGGTTTCTTGTTTTCTTTAATTAATGATGTGTATTCTTTTAGGCTCCCTAAGGGATAGGTAACTCAGCCCGCATAACGGGGTGAACTCTCATTATTTGTTCCAGCTTCTGCCAACCTAGCAGTTCAAAAGCACATAAAAAATGCAAGTAGAAAAACAGGGACCACCTTTGATGGGAAAGTAACAGCGTTCCGTGCGTCTCTGGCGTTTAGTCATGCCAGCCACATGACCATGGAGACATCTTTGGACAGCACTGGCTCTTCGGCTTTGAAACGGAGATGACCACTGCCCCCTAGAGTTGGGAATGACTAGCACATATGTGCAAGGGGAATCTTTACCTTTACCTTTAAGGGATAGGTGCTTATGATGCCTAAAAGACATACATGATTTGGGATGGTTCTCCTTTATCAGATAGTATGGAGTGTGAGTGAGTGAGTGAGTGAGTGTGTGTGTGTGTGTAAATGCATATACATTCCTTTCAAGTTTCATCAAAGTCTGCTAATGGTTACACACTTTCATGCAAATCCTTAGACACCAGTACAGGAGGACTTTGAAACTACCAGTACAGGAGCTCTAGTAACAAAGAGATTCAGTTAACCATGTAGACAATCTAGAGAGGCTTCCTTCACAATCTTATCCTTCTACTCTTAATAAAATTGAAATAAATAATTTTTAAAAAGAAATAATTTGTAGGACTTTTTCTCTTAAAGCCACATCTCGAGGCATATCAGTCTGAAAGCAACTCTAGATTCCATGACATCAAGCAGTATTTAAAAAACTTGAACTGATTCTAACTTATTTATTTTTATGAATCCCTTCTCCTGGACCATTCTAATGAGAACAGATTGTGAAAATTATGCTGTAGATCCATTTTCCCATTGCAGCCCTTTGTCAATTTTCCCATTGCAGACCTTTGTTCACTCTCCTCAATCTGGCTACTGAGTTTCAGATCCTGGTATAGAGGATCCTGGTATAAAGGACCCTTGCTTAGCAGCTTTGCAAACTTTCTCTTGTGTTTTCTCTGTTTCTATTTAATCTTCACCTCTAGAGCAAAGCAACCAAAGGGCCAGACTAATATGATTTTCTTTTCTTTCTTTCTTTTTCTTTCTTTCTTTCTTTCTTTCTTTCTTTCTTTCTTTTTCTTTCTTTCTTTCTTATTCATTCATTCATTCATTCATTTTGTGTTGCAAGAATTGTAGAACTTAAAGGAGGAATGTGGTTTGGGCTACTTGTTCTCAGTATTTTTAGTCAGCAGAAATAAAGACCATGTTAGATCACCTGCAGACAGTTTATGAGAGTTTGGGGAGTAAAAATGATGATGGTATGGAAATGCCCACCCTCCCTCAACTCCTCTTGTTCTTCTTGTCTTCCTGGCTCTTGAGCAGGCTACTATGACACTAAAATTACTATCAAAAGAGGAATCTTTATTATATAGCACTTAAGGAATGAGGTCTCTGTTATTTATGGGCTAAGCAGTAATGAACGTCTACGAATATTTCAGTGGTATCACAATTACTCAGAGAATGTGCTGCAATGAAAGAGTTGTAATCCAGGTACTAGAACTAAAAAATATTTTGCTGGGATTATCTCACTGAGGGGATTATGGAGTAATTTTTTTCGCCCAAATTTTTCCATTTCTTCTTTTTTGCAAACTGAAAAATAGGAAGGTAAGTAGAAAAGAGCAGTGAAGTTAAGAAGGCAGAGAATTTAAGAAGCAAGAATATCAGAGGTAGAATGCCTGAAAACTATCGCAAACTGATGGTCAACAAAATTTATTCTGAAGAATTTTTTGTTGGCTTTTTAAAAATATCCAGTGCACATTAAGATAAAAAACCAATGACAGTCGAGGTTATAAAAGATGATCAACTGGTTCAATTTCAATAATTAAGATTTGAACTCAATTTATAGCAAGATTTCAGTGGTCTAATAATTGTTTCCGTAAAATGATTAATTCACAGTTGATTTTTAGAGGTAGCTGGGAAGGTAGGTAGGTAGGTAGACAGACAGACAGACAGACAGACAGATGAAAGATAGATGATAGAGATATAAATAAGATACTCTTCTTTTCTAAGTATTCCCTTTAATTAATGCTGTATTTTGAATTGAGTTGTTGTGCATTTTAACATATTTTAACATATACAAGGACCATGGGACCATTTCATTTTCCATCACATACTGACATCTTGTGGCCAATTCTTGCTATATAAGAATAACTACCCTGATAAAATTACTCATCAGATTATTATAGGAAAGAAGAGAAAAATCTTTATCTCTCCAGATACCATGGAACAATACCTTTTGTCTTTCTTCATCAGTGATTGTGCTGTCTTTGATTGCGAAGAGATAGTTCAACAGAACAACTCTTGGAGTGCTCCAAAGTCCATGGCTCTGTTTTAAGATATTCTTCATTATAGGATTCAAAACACATAGATGGGCAAAGCTGGTACTTATTTGTCTATTTATTTATTGAATTTGGATGCCACTATCTTATAGATCCCTTAAAACTGCTGCCAAATCATTCTACATGCAGTGAATTTTCCTCCCAAAAATATCTGTATTTATGTATTTGGAAATCTGTAAGTGAAGAATGGAAAGTTCATTAAATGTGATGTTCTGCAAAGAAAGACTTGGAAATATTTCTTACAGACAGCTGGATATGAAGTAGTTTCTGAAGCAAAAACAAGAAGAGCCTGAAGGGTATTGTGCCTGTTCTTCTGGCTCACACAAGTACGCACATAGAGTTTCATTTTCCTGGGATAGCAAAATACTTCTGAAGAAAAAAATTGGCAGTTCCTGGATGACACTCCCATGCTGATACTTCCATAAATGTGATCCAACCCTGCCTGGAAGGGAACATTTCAGTTAGTGCACTGATTCAACTTCCATTAGCATGCTGTTCTCAGGTTCCCATCACAGCCTCTCAGCCACTCAATCATTACCTTTCTCATATGTTCTATTTTGCCCAGTATTGGTGCCAGGATGTCAGATTTTAATAAGCAAGTAAAGTCCAATAATGGGTTTGACCAGTAAATGTTTCTTAGTATCATAATAAACAACCACAAGAGATTTTTCTGAATCTTTCACCTTTAACATGAATCCTAAATGAGACATTCATTTTTCTCTGTAGCCTAAAGATACTTTGTTGTAAAGATTTGATGCAGCACTTTTTATATTTTGGTAGCTGAATCTATAGGTATGTGGACAAGCTCCATTTTAGCCCAAGGTTAAATGGATATCTTGCATCCCATCAGGAATGGATTACATGGAAGTTTGAGCTAACAGGAAACCAGTCCAGCCACAGGACCTTAAGAGCTCAGTTTTACCCACAAACTCTCCATAGCTTCCTGTCGTAAAAGGGAAATTGCTTAAATTGTAATTTGAGGTACACCACAAGTGGGAAATCAATGAGGTCACCTGAACAGAAGGCCTATGTGCTCTTTCTGCCTGGCCTTTTACAAATATAAGTTACTCTCTGCTGCCTGAGTACAGGAGTAGATGACATTGTCCTTTTCCCATTCCTGATGGATTATGTGCCATCAAGTGAGTGTCAGTTCTTAGCAACCCCAGAGACAGATCTAGCCCATCCTTGTTTTCCAACTTCAATTCAATGCGATCCAAAAATCCAAGCTGTGTTAAGCGCTTCAGAAAGTCATCGTCCCAAAGTGCTTTTTCAAGAGGCAACTGGACTTTCTGGTTTTTCTTTGAAGATGTTTCGTTTCTTATCCAAGAAGCTTCTTCAGAAAGCTTGAAAAAGCACCTTTGGGACAAACATGACCTGGATGACTGAGAATCTCCATAGACAGAAAGTCATAGCAATTCTAGTTCTGATTAGCTGCAATGCCTACACGCACCCCCTCCCCCCCACACACACACCCTTCCTTCCAGTGACTGCACATGACATTATGCAGCCTATTCATCCTGGTCTGCCAGGCTGCTATGTTCTCTACTGGTTGGCAATTGTTATTTTGTAATTCATCCAAAAATGGCTCATTAAATCAGTGAACTATCTTCCCCCTAAAAAATCCTTGCTCTATTCAACACCTATATCACCCTTTCTGTTCCTGTTCAGGCTTCTTTTCCATTGTGCCCACAATACTGCAAAGCTTTTTTCCTCCACTCTACTTTTTAACTATAACAGCATAGTAATGTCCCTGCTTTCTTTCCATGAAGCCAAGTTACCCATTCATCCTTGCTATAAAATTTCCACAGATCTACCAAAAAAAAATAAAAATCATAGGAATGTTCCTCTGCTCCTAGCTGTTGGTCTCCTATTGGTCTGATTACTATACCATCAGACCAATAACAGTACCACATGGAGAAAAAATTAAAAAATGTGTTGGTGTTAAAGAAGATAATGTGGGAAGGAGGTTGAGAGCATGCATGTGTGCAAACCAGTGGTGGGTTGCTCCCAGTTCTGTCCAGTTCTTTAGAATTGGTAGAAAAGCGGCGGGAGGCTGCACCTACCCACCCGGACGTCAAAACTGACAATCTGCGCATGCGCAGAAGCGCAAGCACATGCTCCAGGGGTGAGATCCAGCAGGTTCTGACAGGTTCTGGAGAACCAGTAGCACAAATTTTAAGTAGTTCAGAGAACCAGCAAATACCACCTCTGGCTGGTCCCAGAGTGGGGTGGGAATGGAGATTTTGCAGCATCCTTCCCCTGCCATGCCCACCAAGTCACACCACGCCCACCAAGCCACGCCCACAGAACCGATAGTAAAAAAAAATGGATTTCACCACTGGCGCGCTCCCATTGCAAACCAGTAGTAAAGGTAAGTAGAACCAACCCCTGGTGCAAACATCTGAAAAGCAAAGGAAAGTAGGCTAGTGAAGACAGAACAGTCCCTAAAAGGAGAAGGAAGGCAATGCAAATCAGTCCATATCGGAATCAGCAAGCGAGGTTTCTCTTCCCTGCCCAGAATCAAGGGATGATCAGTCAGGCTCTTTAGTGACTATAGTTCAGACTGAGCCACCCCACAGCAATCCAGAATGGTATTTCTTCAGTTGGGTGTAAGAAATAGCTAGGAACAGTCAGGAGATAAGTAGCTTAAGTTCCAGTGTGGAACTGGCCAAGGACAGTAGCATGGAATCACACAACTGCAAACATCTGGTATGCAGACATCCAACTTGTATTAGCACAGTAAAAGTCGGTTTTCTTTTTAGAAAACATCTTTTTCTAAGCATGTTTGCTTACTGGGATATTTTTTAAAAAGCTGAAGGTCATAATTTAATATGGCTGTGTTGTCCTATTATAGAAATATCTTCTACATTTTGCACTTTGCTTTTATATATAGATTATATGGAGGATTATACTGAGGACTGTCCAAAAGCCATAACAAAATTATTATAATATTGTTAACTTATTTGAATAGCACTTAAGGCCATATAATACATGTAATACAAAACATGAATAAAACCACCTAACTAAAAACAAAAATTCAAATCACCATCCTTATAATTGTAGTACCCTGATATACAAATGTGGCTCCCTATTGCTCTGTTTCATTCAAAGAAGAGACCATTTTATATGTAAAATTTGGGTTCCCGCATAAAATATGTTGCTCTAGACTCCATGTCCCAGTGAGCCATCCATCTTCTATATGTTTCAAGATAATGATAACTTCCAGATGCAATTCAAGATTCTCGTTCTCACTTGTAAAACCTTCAGAGCCTAGCTATCTGAGGAACCACTTATATCCAGTTGTCTCTGCCCAACCAGGACAGTTTAGTACTGTACTATAAATTCTTCCCAAATATACACTAATTTATTTCTCCCAACCCTCAATTGCTGTAAGACTGAATATTAGCAAGTCTGATCTGGGTCCACTGACTCTGTATTCAAGGGCTCAACAGCTGCTCCAGGTAGTAATGAACTCAGGCTGTCCCTCTCATTTACTAAATACTGAGAGTGTCAATATCCTTTCTTCTCCTTTTCCTTTTCCTTTTCCTTTTCCTTTTCCGTCTCCTTCTCCTTCTCCTTCTCCTTCTCCTTCTCCTTCTCCTTCATTCTCTTCCTCTCCCTCTCCCTCTCCCTCTCCCTCTCCCTTTCTCCTTCTCCTTCTCCTTCTCCTTCTTCTTCTCCTAAACACAGTTGGAAATCCTTTGTTTCTTAGTTGAGCTAGAATTTAACCAGCTCTCAAATCTTCCAGGCGTCACCATTTGCCTTTATCAGCCCATCGCTTTTTAGCCTTTTGGCTAAGATTAAGTGTACCTAGCATTAAATAACACTTAAATAAGAATTGAAATGCTCTGGAAGTATTTGCAAGAAGGTGAGAATGGTAGCAGCAGCAAAATACTTAAGAAAATCAGGAACTCCCCTAGGTTAAAACCATTTTTGCTGCTTGTTAAAAAAAATGAGGGAGCAGAAGAGTCATTGGAGGTGGGAGGGAATTCAACTCTGGAAAAAACTGAACCTTGAACTCAGCCCAGACCCATAGCTGGGAATCAGCCAAGCTGGCAAAATGTTTTGCAATCTTAAACTTTATAGATCTCTTTATAGATGTACTGAGATAACACTTAGAATTCCCAGCCAGGATAACATATGAGAATTTGAGAAATTGCAGTCCCAACATGTCTGAAAGGTGCCAGGTTGGGAAAAACTTGTTTGGTAGATCAAATCACTTGGCTGTGTAAGCAACAAAAATAAATCCTTTTGAAACAACTGTGAAGACTGACTGCAAAGGAACTCTTCCACAGAGTATGTTAGTGTAATAACATCAGTTACTATTTAGCCTACAATCTGAGTTATTTTATAGTTATTGAGAATAAATGAGTCTTGATTATCAAAAACCAGCAAAGATCCTGAAGAAAATCCTGTAAAATGTGACTCTATTGCAACAGGGTTTGTAGGGGTTGCAACAACATCTGGAACAGGCCTCCATCTAGATTTAGATCATCTGGTGTTTGCAAGCAGGCCTATTATAATTCTTATTCCTCCACGAAGCCGAAATAAAAAGTTACTTTAATCTATGCATTCAAAGCCAAATTTGGAGTCAGAAATACACTAGTTGAGTGCAAAATGCTGGCTTGGAAAAAAGGAGAAAGATTAATGACATGGCTAAACAAGCTTTAGCAAAGATATCCATGCTAATTGAGCAGATGCATATTAATCAAATAGGCTCCTCCCTTTTACTTTTGATAAAGTTACTTTAATTTCTCTTTCGTATCTATTTTTCTTGCTGAGGTCTGCAAAAAGTCAAAAATCCCTACCTGGTTTGACATGTTGTCCATGCATTTCTGTCTTTAAGTTAGTATAAGAACCTTTGAAAATAGTAACAGTTTTGGAGGTTTTATTTTTAAGAACATTTGAGAAAGCATCCCTCGCATGGCAGCGACTAGGATTGTGTGTTCTTTGGAGTTTGTTTTAACCTGTCAGCAAATGAGTCATGTCGAAATATTATTTTGCAATCTTTGTTCTTCAGAATGTTAAGTAGTGCAGTCACCTGGACTGATAAAACATGTTTGAACAACCTCATGAATCTTTTTCTAATAGCGGGGTTGAATCACACTAAACATGAAAAATCATGTACAGTATCTGCATTTTCAAACATGCTTTGTGGGAAGTATGTGTAGCTCTGCAATAATGTCAAACCTTCCGGAGAAGGAGGATATTCTTTTCTTTAGTTTTGGCTACTTAAACTAGGTAGGACCAGTTTCTCTGCCAGAGACCAACTTTGGCAAAAGAAAAACTAGAATGTTTATTTTTCTTAGAGACCATAATGCACTTTCTAGAATTTATAGCCCTCCCACGCATATAGCCCAAAATTTGGATCCAGTATGTAGATACCACAATAAAAAAAGACCAACTAGAGAAAACACACAAAATCAACATTTTCAAAAGAATAAAACACACAAGAGAAGAAGACAACACCATGCAACCTTCTTGACTACCCTCATCAGCAGAAGCAGTGATAGCAAATTAAAAACACAGGTCTATTGTAAAACTACTCACACCATCCAACTGCTCCACAACCAAAGTAACAATCCAACCTCCCATAAGAGAAGCTCTGTAAGTATACTATTCATATTAGCACAAACACACTGCAGCATCCCTGAACATTAGAAAAACAAAACTAGAAGACCTAACCCACATATAATCACAATATTAACTAAGAGATGGGGAGAGAGAGAGAGAACAGAATGTACAGGGGTCCATCGATTATTGTTATTGGTCCATTGCTATTGCTACTGACAGTCTTCAGGCTCTTGTGGAAGTAAGGAGGATGGTAGCTAATCTCACCTCAAGGGTAAAGATGTTCCAAAGGGCCACAGCAGATTTTTTTCTCGGCCCCACCGGTCAGAATTCCCTGACCAATGGGGTTTGCATTTGGGAAATAATTGGAAAATAATCCTAAAAATCAGACACCAAAACATAAGTAGAGTAATGTAGTGTATTCAGTCCAGTGCAGTGAATCATGTTCAGAGCTCTACATTGGAGAAACCAAGCAGCCTTTCAGAAGGGAATGGCCCAACACAGGTGAAGCCACACCTCAGGACCAGAATCAGCAGTATACCTTCATGTAAAAGAAAAAGGACACTCTTAAAGACAATAATATTCACATTTTGGACAGGGAAGATAGATGGTTTGAGGGAGGAGTGAAGGAATCCATTTATGCCAAAGTGAAAAATCCTTCCCTCAGTAGGGGTGACACAACCTGCATATTTTTTATGCTGCTTTTTCATCAATCCCCAAGATTGATTAGGACCACTTCAGAGGTTCAGCAGGGAGGTTGCACTTAGTGACCTACCTAGGATAAAGGATTTAGGAGTTGGGACATATACATTCCAATGACTCTTTGTCTAGACACTTAATAAGCATATCCAGATTAGGTGAGACACGAAACTCCCTGGAAGACATAACACCCTAACCAACTTGCTCAGAGTGAAGAAGCTGCTTGTATAAGCAACAAAATGTTTCAAAGCAACAAGAAAAGAAGTCCAGTTGCCATGCCTCAACTTCCAGACAACTCTACCTGAATAACTGAGAATTTTATCAACATCAAAGGAGTATGTGAGATATTTGCAGTCTTTGAACTGATTTTCTGGTTTAACTTTAATCGAAGAGGCAAAAGATAGACAATAACATTTGCATAATTCTAGTTGTCCAAATTGAAGAGCAAGATTTGCAAAATCATATAAATCTTGCAAGAACATATGTTGAATTTATACACTTGCCTTTTCTTAAAAATATCACTTCTTTGCCACTAAGGCAAAAAGAAGCTGGTATTTTCCCATTTTATATCTATCTCATGCACAAAGCCAGACTGATGGCCAAGCTAATCTCACTTCAGTGCTGATTGGCTCGCGTGCAGCAAGTATCGTAGTATTGCTGGGCAAACTAAACAGTCAGCATACAACAACTTCCAGTGACTCACACTCCTCTCCTCCCCAATCATCCATTGTCCCTTGGGACAAATGACTCACCCCACGTATTGGTAGAGCTAAATTAATAACTAAAGGAATGTGTGTTGATGCATGAAATGACATTTCTATATAATTGCAGTTACAAACAGTACTGTGCGACTTTTCTGTTTGTTCAGCATGAAAGCTATAATGAAAAGTTAAATGCTTGGGAATAATGGTGGATACATATTTTGGAGTCCCTCGGAAAAGTTATTGCATAATTCATATAAAGTGCAAATATTGTACTTACAACGTCAAACATAGCGGGCAAAGGTTATGTACGAAGACCTTTACTTTTATTTCATGCAACCTTTAGCTTAATTTCAAAACTCACATGCCAAACATATTATCATGATTCTCATAAGGTTCATCTGTCCTTTCACTCTCAATATATTCGTGTGAAAGAAAAGAGGAAGGAAAAAAAAGTGAGAGGGGGACAGTGTCCTTAAACTCTGGATTACAATTGCTCATATTCCAATTAAATAGTTTCTTTGCCTTTTCAATCCATTTATGCTGAATAGTTAGCCATGTATTCTATTTGTGTTGAATAAAGCTTTTCAGTTTTTCATAGTTCTAATAGAAACATCTACTTGATGCTGTGTTTGAAAGCAACTTAGTACTTGTACTTGGATAGAATATGGCAGTTCAAAATCTAATTGGAGTTATACAAATATAACTTATTGTTCAACATGTTCTCTCAATGTATTTAAATGCTTTATATTTCACCTGAGATTTGCTAGATATCCTGGCTGAACGCACCTGCTGTTTTATTTTGGAAAAAGGTTGTCTAGGTAAGAGCAGCATGAAGATTTGACAAGATGAAAATGAATTTCATTGGGTGTTTTATTATGCTCCTGTGTGCATAACTGAATCAAGGAGAAGAACCTATATAGTGCTGTTGATTAGATTCTGGATCATTTCTCCAAGATAGTAGAATTATGCCTTCCATATCTAATTAAAAACCACTACCTTGCCTGCCAATCTACAAAGGCTAACTTCTCAATTTGCCAAGCCTGGCAGCAAAACAATGCAATGATTAAATATTACGATGTCTGCTAATGGCAAGACAATAGCTCCAGGAGTCTTTACAGCAATACTTTGTTCTTTGCCTTCTTCCTTTATTAGGTAGCTCTGCAGAAAAATAATTTGAATTTTCTTTTTACTGATCAAGACATTCACCAGGTATTTATTTCTCTTTCAGTACAAAATGAGGTTTAAGGAAGAAAAAGGCATCCCTATCCCTTTGATTTGCTTAGATTTTCTTTGTGAAATAGTGTAGGAGAAATTACAGAGTTACCAATGAACTATGGGATGTGTATCCATATATGTATGTATATGTATTTCCATTTGCTAGGTAGATTTTTTTTCCTCCAGAAATCATGAATGATATTAGAGTACATTCAAGAGGAAAATAATTAATCAGGGTAAGTCCCAAGTACAAAGCACATAATTATTTCGTTAACTGTAGCATGTACATTTTTTTTTCTCCCAGACGTGTCCAATTCTCAGAAACTGCCAGGAAAGTTCTTGCAGCTTTTTTGCAAGGTTTTTCTAGAAGTTGTTTGTCATTGCCTCCTCCCTACGACTGAGAGAAAGTGACTGGCCCAAGGTCACCAAGCTTTCTTTGTGCCTAAGGCAGGACTAAAATCCAGCCTCCAAAATTTCTTTATGCTTTAACCATAATACCAAACTGGCTCTATTGTTCAACGTTCAGCCAATGTATTTAAAATACAAGCGTTGCTTTGGAAATTTCTATTTAGGGAAATTTAGATCACCTCTTTATTACGCTTTCCAACCCTGTTTTAGTCAAGGTTGGAAAGGTATCTTAAAACCTATTTTTAATTACTTATAACTAGCAATCAGATACAGTATATATTGCTGACTGAAAGAGAAAACAAACATGAAACAACAAAGCAAAGGAAAAGGAAACCCGAAAGGCAAAGGAAAACCTGAAATTATTTATTGCAATCAACTTTTAACAAAATTTAACAATTACATCTTTTGTTAAATTTTGTTAATTTAACAATTACATCTTTTGACTTCCAGTGGCAACGCTTCGCTGCCAAGTCGCTCCTTTTTGGAGCGCTAGCCCCGTGGCTTCGTAAGAACCGCTGACAGCGAAAATCAGCTGTCAGATGGTTCAAAAGTTTTCCCCTCAGGTGAAGAGGGGAAACAGAGCAGC
>JANHZT010002270.1:0-15464 GCA_032468215.1 Stegonotus admiraltiensis | reverse complement strand
GGCCGCGGGGGGGGCCCCACACACCCGGGGGTGGGGCGCATAGAATTATGGGTGTGCGCACTCACGTGCGCAACCCCCCCCACACTCCCCCCGCTTTTGGCACGTGATGGCAAAAAGGTTAGCCATCACTGATCTATATCATGCATCCTAAATTTCACACACATAATAAAATGGATTTTTTAAATATACATACATACATACATACATATCTTTTTTAGAAGAATGTACTGTTTTATTTGAGAGAATACAACTATCATTGTAATTCTGTCCTAAAGTGCTTGTCCTAAATTTCAGCATTAAGTTTTTCAAGTCAAATATTGGAAGCATGTTAACAGCTGTTTTCCCCCATATGGTATATTCTAGATGTATTATTTTCAGGTCTCAGATTCCCTATAGCTATGTGTGAATTGATGTAAATGTTTGTATATGTTACCAGAATGGGAAAATATGAATTAAGATTGCTGCAAAATCTGGAAAATAGTGCTGATTTTCATCATGCTTCCTGTCTCTTGCTTGATTAGCTGCTCACCTTTTAGATAATTGATATACTGTTTTTATATCAATGGGCTAATAATATTGTTTTTTGTAAAATACATGGTCACCCACTTTGGATTATTTTTAAGAACTGTGATACCTTAGTAGTAGTACCTTAAAATTAATGGCATAAGACCAACATGTTCTTTCCAACTCTGTAATACTCAAAACTAGAAAATTATACGCTGTAAGAAATCTGTGTTAGAACACTTACTTCAGATAAGCGAGGGTTAGTGAACTTCTGCCATTCTAAACAGAAATCTCTGAATGAACTCCTTAAAGAAGGTGCACAGTTTTGTAAAGATAGTGCCAGATGATTCACTTTTCCTCCCTTGATTAATTCTGATGTGGAATGCCATCCTCTTTTTCCTGCTTCCAAATCTTTCCTTTCAGTTTTTACTATATCTGTATTCATATTTACAAATTCATTCATTGTTGACACAGGAAATATATTTAAATTCTGGAATGTGAAGAATAACAATAGAATTTCTGGGGAAAAAACATTTTAGAAAAAAATACAGTCTGCACCAAAAAACCTATATCTTGAAATTTCATATGATCAGAGTAATAAGTTAACTGGAACAGCATATGGTTGACCCCACTGGCTGGGATGTACTGGGCTATAAAGTTACAAACTAGATAACATCATCACTGTATTCATTATCATTATCTAGTTTGATAATGAAATTTCTGCAAGATATAACCAAGTTCAGAAAGCACCAAAGACCTCACAGTTCATCCCTGACTCATAAATACTCTATTCTGTCAAAATATTCAGAATTTCTACCTTTTCTGGACTCAGATAGAGCAGTTTTTTAATGGAAGATTTACACTTCTAAACATTTAAATAGAAAAGGACAGTGATAGATAATACGTTCACATGTACAAAAAGTAGTATTTAGCTTTAAGCATATGAGCACATCATAATCCCCCAATTTACTGATACAAATGCAATGTATTTTGCTTTCTAAAACAATGGGACAGTATCTTTTTCTCTTACACATAATCTATCAGAATAAATCTGTTACATTTGCTACTATACAAGGCCAAGTGTCACTTACAGTATTTCCTGATGCCTCAGTATTTGGTCTTGTGTTTCTTTCACCTGGTACCTCAGTGTTCGGTCTTATGTTTCCTTCACCTGGTGCCTCAGTGTTTGGCCTTGTGTTTCCTTCACCTGGTGCCTCAGTGTTTGATCTTGTTACATTCTCAAAAGTCAGATCAGATTCTTCCTGAGATGTGCGACGTTTTCTGTAGAGCCAAACACCATAAGGTGCACCAAAGCCTACTGCAAGAAAAAAATACAGAACACAAGACGATTTTAAATAAATACATGAATTACAATTTATTAAATAATGAAATTAAGTTAGGGTTTAATTTTATAAAAGCAAAGGAAGCATGGATCAGACAAAAAAAACTTTAAAGAAAGAATTTTGTTTAGATACAATGGCTATATAGGTAGCCATAGGTAGGAAATAAGCAGCTATCCCCTACATTTGGACCTAGGACCATGATGGCGAACCTATGGCACGTGTGCTCAAAGTGGCATGCGGACCCATGTTGCCTAGCACATGTGGTGTTGCCCGTTCCAGGTTTCTGGTGCACATGCGCACATGACAATCGGCTGGCCTTTGCACGCAAAGTGCTCCCTTTTTGGCACTTGATGCTACACGTATGAATACACGCTCCCTTTTCGGTGCTGAAAAAGTTCGCCATCACTGACCTAGGATTTCCTTTTTAGCTACATTTTTAAAATATATATACCCACTCCTCATTTAGCAATCAAATTCTTTTCCAACAATCAAGTTGTAGTTATAAGTGATCATGTGACTGAAAGCAACACAGCAAAGATCATCGCTTGCTGCCATCTCATTTAAATAAAGTCCTCATACAGCTACATGTCACATTCTTTCTGTCTTGCATTATTAAAAACACAAATTTTGGTCAGAAATATGTGCATTTATTGGAAAATGGATTTTTTTTATAACCTAAAGATAGTTTAGGTATTTGCTAAGCAAGGACTGAATGTAGATTGACCCTTCACAGTTCATGTTGCTTCTTTAAGACATACGCATACTTACATAGCATTGCAAATGAACCCATGACCATTGCAGGAATGCTCCAAGCTCCTAAAACAGGTGCTGCAGCTGGAGTGCGCTCTACTTGAATGTCTGAAGGAGAATAATCCAGTGACCTGTTTGTGGTGGATTCAGAGCAGCTACTTGGAACTGTGCAGTCACAATAATGAACTACTATTTCACTTTTTCTGATGGTTTCCCCATTACATATTCGGAGAAGAATAGAATAGTAGCCATAGTCTATATCTTCAACTAGAGAAAGCAGTGCTGATGCATCTATGAAAGAAAGAATTCAAATCCACAAATTACACTTCATATGATAATTACGTTAGTCACAATGTATTTTGTAGATATTAAAAACCAAAAACATACCATCATTTGGAGTTAACTTCCATTTAAAGTCCATTGGCTTCTCTATTTCAAAATGAAAAGGTATAGTGGACATTGGTAAATCAATGTCAGTGGCGTTTATACAGATCGGTTTTTTATCTTTACACATGACATAGCGTTTACTGGTACTCCCTGGGTAATTGTTCTCAATCATAAGTGCTATCACAATTGTTCCATTTCCTGTTTGACCACCTAGGTAAATTAGAATGCTTAGTTTAATACAGTAATGAAAGTAACTTGATCGAATCATATAACATTACAAAAGTATTGTTTTTCTGTGAAAGCTAAATAAAACATCTTATTGATTTCACAAACTGTGCTAATCCATAATCCAAAGGAAGAAAGCCATTGTAACAGAATAATAGAGTGGGTGCGGACCCTGGATGTCTTCTAATCCAACCCTCTGCTCAAGCAGGAGACCCTATTGCATTCCAGGAAAATGGCTGTCCAATCTCTTCTTCAAAACCTCCAGTGATGGAGCACCCATAACTTCTGGAGGCAAGCCATCCCACTAATTAATTGTTCTCATCGTCCTTAGTTCTAGGTTGGATCTCCTTGATACATTTCCATTACTTCTTATCTTGCCCTCAGGTGCTTTGGAGAAGAGGGTGTTCCCCTCTTCTTTGAGACAGTCCCTGAAATATTGGAAGACTGCTATCATTGTTATCCCCAGTCCTTCTCTTTGTTAGTGTAGACATAGCCAGTTCCTGTGTCCTAAATTATCCTTGTTACTCTTCTCTGCACTCTTTCTGGAGTCTCAACTTCTTTTCTGTATCACAGTGACCAAAACTGGATACAGTATTCCAAGTGTGGTCTTACAAAACCAGCATATAGCAGTAGTAATACTTCATGTGAACTTGATACTATTCCTCTGTTGATTCAGTCTAGGACTGCATTGGCTTTTTTGGCAGCTGCAGCACACATCCACAGAGTTGTAATGAAGTTTGTTAAACTGCAGAATTATGCATTGCTAACAGAATGAATTACTGCCAAGTATATTTGTTGCCGAAATTCTCAGAAGAAAAGTACAATAAGTATCTAATAAATGCAAAGGTAAATTAAATAACAATCAGCTCATGGTTTTCTCCTTGGTAGACGAGATCCTGCAGAGACTACAGGGTAGGGTGGACAAGGGTGATTCTATTCCACTATAGACAATATAATTCAGGCTCTACACCTAAAAAAGATGGATTTTGAAGAAAAATGTCAAATAATCACCCCAAGTAAATATTGTGAAACAATCCACAGGAGATTGATTTAAAAAGAGATGTACAATTAATGGATTTCAAATATTAGACCTGTCTACTTAGGGCTACAGATCAGAGATGCAAAAATTTGAGTGATCATTAGATTACAATAAAATAAAATATTTTAATGCAGCCATCAGTATCTGATCATATTTTTGTAGGCCACATCGTATAGCTTTATGCATGTAGCAAAAATACCAACATTTCACAATATTTGATACTCACTTTGATCAATTGCAGATACTGTTACATTACATTGACTGTATTCTATGTTTTTTGAATCTCTTTCTAAAATGTCAGTTGTTCTGAGGTTTCCTATTTCATCAATGGTGATCCAACCACATGGGTCCTTTATTATTCTGTAACTGTTGAGAATAAATATTTTAACAAGGTTATGTACTTCAAATTTATTATAACAATGTAAGTTATCATTGCTTTATGTTACAATCTATAAATAAATCAAACAATATAATAATTTTGTACCTCAAATGTTTGTTTTCAGTTTCTGGATCCATTGCTTGGTAATTACCAACTACTGTGCCAACCAACAAGCGTTCATTTATGTATAGAATATATTCACAAGATTCAAATACAGGTCCTTCATCCTGATCCTTAATTTTGACGACAATGCTCGCCATACTTGTTTGAAGAGCTCTTGAATTTGGAGGTGGAAAATAAGGTGCTTCATTATTTATGATAATTTCTAATCTTCTCTCATGGCTTTTCTCATAATCCAGTTCCTGGAGGAAGTAAATGCTATTCAAATAAATATACTTCTACTAAGACATTTTACTACTATGATTTAAGGTTATTGATAAAAATACAGTGTCTTACTATTTTAAAATTTCATTTGAGTTTCCTCTCCCTCCTTTACCCCAACGTATTTTAATGGGAAATAGTATTACATTTTAAAAATGTAAAATATACCTTTAGAAATTGATGAAAAATATATTTCAACAAGTAATTCACACCTTAAAATTAAGTAAAATTCAATTCATATTATTGCAGTAACACTTTTTACTATCCATAGTTACCTTTAAAGTGCTTAAACACCCAATATTCTGCTGTTGATCAACTCTAATAGCAAAACTATTATCTTCATTTCCTTTAGTAATAGCAAATATACCCATCCATGATGATGTTCTGGGTTCATCTTTATCTTCAACAGGAATACATAATATTTCTGCATGTTCTATGTTTTCATATACCTCCACTACATACTGAAAAAAGCAATTTTCAAATATTAGTTTATGAATAGTTCTAATGCCAGATAAGATTCATCTAATAATCATGTGATCCTGCTCAGTTTTACCTGGCTTGTTAGCCAATTGCTCAGATCCTTTGCCACTTTTTTCTAAAAAAGCAAAGACAGCATTTGCTCTCCAATCATTTTACAGTTTATCTATCCTTAAGTATTAATACAGATAATATAGCTAATTGTTAGGCATCAACAAGTTCATCTCACCCTGAAAATTCTTTCCAAGCTAATAAATATTTTCTGACTATCTCAAACTCTAATCCTTCTACTTTAACCCTCCCCCCTTTTCACCCATTACCTTCTTATTAGAGAAGACTGTGCCAAAATACAATTATTACATTTCTTTGTCACCTTCTAGGGTGTTGTCATGTTACTGAGCAGCTTTTTGCTATGTTGGTTTTTTTAAACATCTAGTTGTTAAGCATACTTGATGGTTTTTTGTTCCTCATTCTTACTTTTAACCTTCCTGATACTATCTCTATTCTGTGAATGGATTCTGGTCCAATAGTAGGATAAATTTTAACCCTTCCAATCCCATGGCATCCCCAAAATTTGCTTTGGAAGGGTGGGACAAATTTGGGACATGCATGATGAAATAAGCAGAAGCAGGGTAACAGAAACTCCACAGTGTAAGTGGAATTGCCCAATTATTTAAAATTTAACATTCACTGTAATTGGGTTAACACCCTAAAAATATCATACAGAAGTAACATCCTCAATAGGTTTTACTATGATAGACTTACCATACTTTGTGCTATTTGAGGAAGATTATCATTTACATCTTCAATCTCAATATGTACTGCTGCTGTAGTGTACAAACCAAATTCCTCACCTCCCATGTCTCTTGCTTCTATGTATAGTGTGTATGCTGACATAGTCTGAAGAACATTAGAAAAAAAAAATATAGGCATAATTTTCCTGGGCTGATTAAAAATACTGTAACAAAAGCAAAGGCTGTGGGATTATTCACTTAATTAAGAATTTATTCAATATTGCCATTTCATCCAAAGGTTACTCTGCAAAAATATAACCTGGCACTGTTTGATACTTGTGATATATTTGCTTCTTTCCCTTCACTATCCCAAATTATATCTTCATATTTTATGAAGTAGGTCAGACAGACTGAGATATTGTTCTAAAGTTACCCACTAAATTATCTGAACTTGGTTTCACAATATCTATATAACTTCTAACTACCAAAAGGATTTTGACTTCAGCTTTATCAGCTTTATCTAAGACCAATCTATTTTATACTTTGTTTCTTTTAGGCTATTTCATTTATGATTTCACAGTTTTTGGTATACACTAAATTGAAAATTACCTCTCTGTCCAGATGTAATGCTACCGTAATACAGCCTGAATCTGGATCTATAACAAATTCCTGAAGTTTCTGATGACTCTGGGATATAATTCTGTATTTCATTTTGCTATGCAGTGTATTGGGCTCATCTTTGTCCATTGCAGTCACTTGTCCAACTAACGTTCCTGTATATAGAAGGCATCAATTTTAGGTTATCATAATACTCAGATCTTCCTTCTGTAGAAAAAAAGCTTTGCCACGTTATTCAAACATCAAAGTGAATTACATCAATTTCCCCATCTAATATCACTCTAGCTAATCTGTTGGTTAAGGCAGCAGGCTAGAAACCAGGAGACATTGAGTTTTAGTCCCACTTTAGGCATAAAGTGCCTGTGGGCCAGTCATACTCTCTCAGCCCTAGGAAGTGGACAAGACACTTCCATACAAAAATTATTTGACATGTTATTAAACATACCCTTCTACTGCTACCATCATATTTTATTATTAATAAATTTTGCATTGCTCAATGACAATGTCTACATTTGCATTTAAATAACTGCTGTGATAATTTCACACAAAACATATCAAAACAGATACAGGTAGTCCTCGTTTACTGATGGCCTTGTGCTGTGTGACCCTGTGATGATGAAAATAAATAAATTAGCAACTGATCCTCCCATTTACAACCTATGTAGGTCTCTAAAGCAAATGAAAGCTGAAGTAAGATCAAAAGCATAGTCACAATTTCACTTAGTGACTGTTTTGTTTAATAACCAAGTTGCTGGCCCCAAAAACTGAGGGCTACCTGTATTCCAAATCTGTCATCTCAGATTTATTTAAAAGTTCAATTACCAATTATACTGTTTTCAGGTACATGAAAAGTGTAAATATTATACTCAAATTCTGGAGCATTATCATTATCATCCTCTATTTTGATGATATGAATAAGAGGGATTTCTGGAGTATATCCATCCGGTGTCATTGCATAGCAAATGAGCTGCAGAAAATGCAATAAAAGAAACACTTATTCCTCTGTAGCAAATGAAAAATTTCTGATAAATCAGGACACAATTATTTAATCCATGTGCTGTATAGAATTTACTTTGATGAATTAACCATTAACCATATCTGTATGTTCACAGGGTGAATGCTCCTGCATTAGTAAAGTCCTTTCTTATAGCAAGGTATAGTGCTAAATTCTAGAGATGTTCAAAAAAATATGTAAAGAGCATACAAGTATCAGACATAAAGATGAGCTATAGATTAAGTAAATGAAGGGCATAAGGCAAAGCAAGCTATTTTAACCTAAAATGACATAAGAAACCATAGACGTAAAAAGATATTTAAGAATGTTGGTAAAAGAAAGAAGCAACAGAAAATATTAGTTATTTCCCTTAGAGTGAGGAGGCAAGGAATGTTGCAGGTTCAGTCCTTAATGAGATATATCTGGTGGAAACAAGAAGAAGGGCCTTCTCCATGGTGGCTCCCTCCCTGGAACATCATCCCTCCAGTAATTAGACTGACTCCCCCTCTCTGACACTCTTTCAGAGGGCCCTGAAGAGGTGGTTCTGTCAGCAGGCCTGGGGAACCCAGGGTGGGATGGAGCCCATTAAATGGCTGGTATGACTATTGTCACTGGGATGGGGAGTGGGGGTTATTTTACTATTTTTATTTTTTATTATGTTTATTTTATATTGTGTTTTAATTTCTCGTAAGCCACCTTGAGTCACCTGTGAGCAAGTAGGTGGCAATATAAATTTTCCAAATAAATGTTCCCTGCCTTAAATTGCCCAAATATAAAAAAGACATTAGAAGAAGAAGAATAGGAAAAATAACCTATTAAATAATCAAGGAAAGGAGAAAGATGCAAAGGTCATAGAAAGGATGCCTTTTGTAAGCACAGACTTGATGGAAGAATACTGGTAAGACATTGGCTAAATCATTATAAACCCAGGGAAAATGATAAAGGGTGAGATAAGAAAAATGAACGTTCAGGTGGGAACTGAGAAAGAACTATAAGGTTTGCATTCTTCTACAACCCATTATTATATCCATAAGATTATTGGTGGACCTGGACAGTCTCTCATGCACATGTTCTGTATTTCTAGGCATTTGTAAACTCTCTATTTTTCCTGGCAGGATTGGATTATAGGGAAAAAGGAGTTTTTTTTGAAGGAACCTGGTAAGAAGGTTGTGTGCTCAGGAAACTTTGTGACTAACAAGTTAATGCTGTTTATCCCTTACCTCAGATACAAAAAGTTCCTACAATCAAATCATTCTCAGTGTATAAGTACGCTTTTTAAGTATAACCACAAGAATTCTCCAAAAATTGCCCCAAGTAATATTTTTTAATGTAACAGGAGGTAAATATTATTAAATAAATAGACAGTAATTATATTAACACAATTTAATTAATTTCACAATAGCTGTCTATTATGGCTCTGATTCTTAAATATAAATTCAAAGAATATTGACAGATCAAAGTAATAGGTCTGTCCTTAAATCTATGCAGTGCATACAGAGTCATATCATTATGTGTGTAGTGTGTATATATGTCTATGTCTATGCATAGAATCACATACCTGAAATTCTGGGTATTCTTCCCGATCTATTGGGCAAGTAACAAAGAGATTTCCAGTTTCTTGCTCAATATAAAAGTAATTCAGTGGTGGTTTGTCAACACCAGGACCAGTGATAAAATATCTAATATTGTACTTTAGTGCCATGTCAGAAGACAGCTGAAAATAAAGACATGAAATTAGATCGACAAATATAATTCTTTACTTCTTACCTACATAATTCACTTCAACTGAACTGAATTCATTGAAAATTCATTAAGAATATTTTGTGCATTGGAACAGCCAAGAATTATAGCAAAGGACTTCTTTATAGATCATTAAGATCACATACACTTCAGTGCACAATAGGCAGCATATAAGGTATATAATGGTTGTAACCTGCTAATCAAATGGGTTAGCACATGGTATAGCATATTAATTGTGCTAGATCGAAGTCATATTTCATGAAAGGTCTATAATGCAAGTAGGCTATCTCAACTAAACTGTCTCAGAATGCATCCAAGACTATCTTAATTTCAAAAAAAAATTAGCAATGGAAAGGCTATTATGGCCCGCCAATCAACTCTAAAAATAAAATCATTTAAAAATTTAGTGGGCACTTATAATTGGTAGACTCTTATATGGAGTTCCATCAGATGTTGCTGTATGCAAGTTATTTCTAGATGGACTTAGTGGCAATTTCATTTCATTTCTGAAAATAAGTAGAATGCATTTCATATACTGGTATATGCTTTAGTGTAAGTACCATATAGATTACAACAAAGAAAATATTATCCTCACAACAATGAGTATATTATGTGTCTGCAATTTTGCAAGTGATAGGCCTTGCTTGGTGAGGCACTTTGCCTCATGGAGGTACTTTGCCTTGCTTCAGCACTGCAAAGGATTTTGCAGATACACTTTGTTCCTCCTCAAACAAGAATCCCCCAGTGCTTTAAAAAACTATTTAAAGGTTTGTAACAAGCTACTACGGGAAAATTAGGAGGAGAAAAATTTACATTCTGAGAAGAAATCTACTTCTATGACTACATTTCATTCATTGGCAGGGGTAATTTAGGAGTGGAGATCATTGAACTGTCAAATGAAGACTACATTAAAAACATGCCTGTTGAATTTGCATAGGAAAAGGCCCTAGTGAGTTTTCCATTATAATAGTTGGGACTGGAGCCCATCTTCGTTTTGTTCGTCCCACAACAGTTGCTCGGACGTGTCTTCTCTTCGTTTTGGAGGCCTAGAAAAGAGAGAAACCTAAACACATATCTATCACAATCATGCTTTTGTTTTAGTTACATCTTTTAATCTCTGTTACATTGTAACAGGTAATATTAATTCCTAACATAATTGTAGTGAGGAAAAATATAATTCTTTTGCTTTTTAGAATAATTTTAATACTTTACATCTCAGATTATGCAATTAAATTGTTTCTCCAATTCACGATTACAACGATTATTAAAACATTAATGCCGCTGATCAAGTTTATTTGATAATCCATTTTTTATTTCATAAAAATGTTTATCCATAAATTAAGAAAAATGCTAACAGTACATTTTCACATTCTGACTTTTATACCAACATCATATAAACAATATATAATAAAATAGTAAAGCTAAAAGATGCAATGCAAACATGAAAATAAAACATATACATATTCCTAATCTTCTTAAGGAGTCAGCAACATTATGCAAAGCACAGAAAATAAGTAAGAAACAGTAGGCAATCAAAAATGAGATAAGAAAAAAGAAAAGGAAAGATCAAATTTAATTTACTTAATATGAGCTTATTTAATTTACTTAATATGAGCTTACTTAATATGAGCTTAATTATGTGCAATGGACATACCTAATACTCCTTCCTCCTCTTATTTTCCCCACAACAATCCTGTGTGATGGGTTGGGCTGAGAGACGGTAACTGGCCCAAAGTCACCCTGCTGACTTCCATGCCTAAGACAGGACTGGATGTGCCTTCAGCACAATATTGTGCCTCATATAGAAGGCCATTTATACTGGCATGGCTAAATTACCTTGTTTTGATGGTATTAATGGGAAATTAAATAATAATATATGGATAAATATTTAAACTGAATCAGTTGTTCATATATCTTGGAGATCAGAGCTAATCTCCCCATTAACCATAAACGGTTTGAACTGTTCCCATCATGCTTCTGTGCATTTCTTACTGTATATTTTGAATTTTCTAGAAAAAAGATAAAATTTTGGGCTGCAGCAGTTATTACTAAATGTTGCTGAATCTGCATGGCATGGGTCCAAATTACTTGAGGAACTGCCTCACCCCATCTGAATTGGGTTGCCCCACCCCTGCTGGCAGAGGAGGCTTACTATGGGCCCATCAATCAAGGAATTCTGACTGGCAAGGTCCAGGGGAAGGGTCTTCTCTGCCATGGCTCCTGTCCCTTGGAACATCTTACCCCCTGAGGCAAGATTAGATCCCATCCTTTCAATATTCTACAAGAGCCTGAAAACCTGGCTCTGCCAGATGGCTTGAGGCTCCAACAGGGGAGCATAACACTGGAGGTGATTGATGAATTAAGAAGCAATCCCATCTTCCACACACACATCCTGTTCCCCTCCTCCCCATCATTTAACTATACTTTTCTTTTGATTACGATTTCTATTTTTATGGTTTTAGAATTATTTATCTGTTACGATTTTGGTAAAACTAAATGACCCAAAGTCATTTTGATATGAGATGGGTGGCAAATAAATTTAATAAATAAATAAAAATAAAAGTAATCCAGTTATGATTACTTTCTGTAAGAGGGACTTATATTGGATGCTTTGTTTTTTATTTGTTTTGATCTATGGTTTTCTCTCATAATTTAATAATTTCGTTTATACCAACGCTTCTTTATCCTTGCAAATCATCCTTATGATAATAAACTGTTTGATACATTGCCTTTTGTGCTTTAAACTTCTCACCTTTCCATTTTTGAGAATGTCATTAACTCCACCCAACCACATCTTTTGCTTTCAACCCATTCACTTTTCTCTGTTATATTTGTTATGCAATTCAGTCCTCATTCATTCTCTCTACATCACTCAGTCTACTGGACATACTTTTTTCTTCTTGAACATCCATGGGTATTCATCACGAATTCATTCTTGAGCACATGTCTTGTTCTTTTATCAACATACTTAAATGTCCCATTTTCATTTTATTAAACTTACTGTTATGTTACTCTCAAATAAAATAAAATGAATGCAGGGAGGATGATAAGATGTGTGTGACAGTGAGTGATAGACTCAAGAATGAAAGGAATTGTGTGTATATAATATATTATTATAATTATATATACCTTTTGGGGGTATGTTAGCAAGCTAACATATATCCGCTTTTGCTCATGTGTATAAATATTTTTTAAAAATACAGTAACGATACTTTCATGTGTAGCCAAAGAAATAGCATTTTTGGTATACAGTGAACCATCTTCCAGAATTATAAAATTGGGATTGTTTATGCCAATAATTGCAGTATCATTAAGACAATGTTTCATTTTTACTGTAAGAAAAAAAAGAAGAAATTCAAAAACCAGTTGAAAAGAGAAAGGGCATAGAGAATAATCCAAAATCACCCAATATTTGGGGAGAATTTAAACTCTGACCCTCCCATTCTAACTACTACATTGCTTGACCCAACTGTACAATTCATTGGGGGGATGTAACTCTTAAGGCCTAAATAATTTAAAATAAATACACAGTTATATTAAATCATAGGAGTCAGAACTTTTCTAGCTACCACTTACAGTGATGACATTGTTAGCCTCTAGCAAATTGCTGTTGCTGTAAAAGACTTTTACAAAACCCAGATTCAAATTCCAGTGTCTACAAAGCATGGGAGAGAGGCTGTTATCTCACCTCTGCCAATAAACATTCCCATCTTCATTTTATGAGGTACATTAAAAGACACTTCATTGCAAGCTTCACAAAATAAGTCCAAAGCCTAAAGGAGAGAAAGAAAATACATAAAGCATTGCATTAAAACAGCTTTTCTAACTTAAAAATTCTATTCGTTGACTAACAATATATTTGAAAAGACAATAGCTTTCTTCAAATAATTTGGTTTAAAAGTCACCTTAGATTCACTGAGAATGTGGCAACACGCTTTTTTCTGTTTCCTATTCCATTTCAAGAAGGTGATGCTACATTGAGCGTTGCCGTCATTTCAAATAAACTAATTTAAACGTATGTTCAGCAATTCAAGTACAATTATCTTACTAGGAAGGCAAAAATCTTTACAAAAGGTATAGAGAGCTGGTTCTCAGTCCTGTAATCTTTTTCTACCAAATGTGTTTGTTCATCCAAATTAGAAAAAATTGCCAATGGGCAGGATGCAAAAGCAGAATATTTATCCACTGGTTTTGTTATTTCTCAGACATTTTCAAAAGACACCATTTCATTTCATTTCCTTCCCTCTTAATACAAGAATTAGCAATAGCAATAGCACTTAGACTTATATACTGCTTCATAGTGCTTTATAGCCCTCTCTAAGCACTTTACAGAGTCAGTATATTGCCCCCAACAATCTGGGTCCTCATTTTACTGACCTCAGAAGGATGGACGACTGAGGCAACTTTGAGCCTGGTGAGATTCGATCTTCCAAACTGCTGGCAGCCGGTGATCAGCAGAAGTAGCTTGCAGTACTGCATTCTAACCACTGTGCCACTTCGGCTCATATTCAATTAATTAAAATGCATGTGTAATACATTCATGTAAAATACTAAAAGTGTGTCTGTGCCTATTTATTTATTTATTTATTTATTTAATTAATTAATTAATTAATTAATTAATTAATTTTTATACACCCTTCTCCCGAAGGACTCAGGGCGGTGAACAGCTAAAATAAAATACATACAATATGAAAATTAAAACAATTTAAAAATGATTAAACCAATTTGGCTCCTCAGTTAAAATCCTCAACCATAAAATTAGATAATTTGAAAATTTAAGCCAGCCCGGCTTGGTGAAACAAAAAGGTCTGCAGGGCACGACGGAAAGTACGGAGGTCTGGGATCAGTCGTATCCCTGGGGACATCTCATTGCAAAGGGCAGGTGCCCCCACAGAGAAGGCTCTCCCCCTGGGGGCCGCTAGTCAACGATGTATGTGGAGTGGGTGTATATGTGTGTGTATGTGTTGCGTGTGTTTAGTCTATTCAATCTATGCTTGAATACTAGTCTTAAAATGATTGCTTATTCAGTGTATTTCTTTATTTCTATACTGGTGCTTCACATACAGCAATTAAAAAAATGAGTGCCAGACTTTGCTGCATTCTACAGGACTCAGTACAGTTTCTAAATAGTCTTCAAAGGCGCGCACACACTGACATTTTACTTTAAAATTTGGAAATTCCAGTCTAATCAGATCCAAGCACCACCTTTTAGGTTTTCAATTTCTCTGGTGCACCTGTCCATCTTGCACCTTCCTTAAGACTGCTGCTATAGGCATATGCACAAAATGAATTGTGCAAAATTATTACTTATATTATGTAGTGACATCATGATGTAAATTCCATCTTTAATTTGCATCCTTAATGGTTGATGTAAATATTTAAGTCATTGTTTGTTTGTTTGTTTGTTTGTTCGTTCGTTTGTTTTTTATCAGGACATGCCTTCATTATTTGCTACCCATAAATGTCTCTGGCTATTGCTCTACCAATGAGGCTGGTAAAGGAGGTTCTTCTAAAGCTATAGAAAGGCTTTAAGTTGGAAAAAAGAGGACACAGAGAGAACTTTATCTTCTTTATCATACCATCACCTGGGCCTCAAGGAAATAAATAATATGTTGGAGAGAAAAGAAGGAAAGCTATAAAGTCTTCTTTAATTTTGGTTTTAATTGTGCTTGCTGGGTAAACTTGTGTGCATGTCTCATCTTTGAAAGAAACACATACGGATTTGTTTTCTAAGCCAAGGAACAAGAAATCCAGTGAGCTCATTAAAGTAGTGATTGTGAAACTAGTAGTTTACTAGTAGTTTTATTTATTTTATTTTTTATTTTTCACATTTATATACCGCCCTTCTCCCGAAGGACTCAGGGCGGTGTACAGCCAAAACTAAAAAACATAA
>JANHZT010002268.1:450425-466472 GCA_032468215.1 Stegonotus admiraltiensis | reverse complement strand
AAGATACGTTCATCAAGATTCATAAGGTACAACACTTAATGATAGTCATAGGGTACAAATAAGCAATCAGGAAACAAAGCTGTAAGCAAAGCTGTTTAAGGAAAGCATGTGCAGTTGCCAAGAAATATTCAGGTTCTTAGCTGATTCATTTTCAAACCCAGATTTCATAAATACTCTGGTTGTAAAGTCACCCCTTGTACCAGATAGCAGATGATTTCTGGCGTCCAGCTTGTATTGCATGGGCTAGCATTATCTAGTCTGAAGAAGGCTTTCTGATGAAGCAAAGTGAGATATTCATTTGAGGCAGTCATAAGAAAGGCCAGACCCAATGCATCTGTCTGTGAGAAGATTCCTCAGAGTAAGGCAGGAGTGGTTACTTGAGAAAGTACCAACAGATGACTCTACTACAGCAAAAGCAACATGAGATAACATCTAAATGCACACTCAGTTCAGTTCCCAGTCTTACAAACCAAAATCCTATTTTGGTGGCAAGTGGTTTTTTCAGAGCAAGACACCTGTGAGCAGATTGTCTATCCTTTTGCTGTACACCTAGTATCTTTGACCACCATGCCTTCAGTACCTTATTCTAATTCTCTGATCAGTTTCTTTGCTAAAGTGAGGCAAGATCCATTGAAGTCATTGTCCTTTTTTAATCACTAAGTAGCATTTCTCTCAGCATCTGACTTCATTCTCATCTTTGCAAATCTTTGATCCTTTACTTTTGACAAGCTGTTCTTTCTTGGCCTCATTGGCATCCCCATGACTTAATCCAATAGCTATTAAATGAATCTATCTAATTACAAGGAGCTCCATTAAATGCATATTAAGTTTGAACCAATCAAGGTCTAAGATTCAATGTGCTCTTCCAACTAGACTGGAGAATGTAGAAGAGGAGGAGTTAATGGTAACCTAGAGAGATCATCGCAAAACGTTTTTTTCAGCTGCTAAAGAGAAGATTATGTTTGAAGACATTCATGTAGTAATGGTCTATACTTGTCCCCACCACATTAATTGTATAATGGCAAGTCAAATTTGTGGGATTTTAAAATATATAAAAAATAAAAGTACACCACTCTTAAAAAAAGAAAGTTCAGAGTTCCAATCTGTCCAACCATGTAGATATGTAAGGAACTTATAACTTCATCTACTCTTTGTGCACAAATAAAGTGTGACTACAATGGCAGCATTGAAGGAGAAAAACATTTTTCAGTGTTAAAGCCATTCTCATATGCTAGATACAGCAAATTAAAAATTGTAGCCATACAGTATATTTGGAAGTTGGATTGTAGCAATGTCCTAAATTTGAAGACAGGAAATGTCTGTTTAGGTATTGAAAGCATAGGAAATTCTAGTTCTCAGTTCTTAAATCGAAGTGCAGTTTATTTAACTTTCTGAGTTGTTACTTGTATGTTTGATTCTCAGCTACATGCATATATCTCTACATCTCTCTTTTTCTCTCTCCTGCATGAGAGAAACAGACTGTATGTTGGTTTAAGTTCACAATATCTTGGTGTAAGTTCTTTATAAGTTTGTTGATTTCCCTTGGGCCACTTAATAGAAATTAACATAATCACAATTATTCCTTATATCCAAATATTTCACACATATGCACAAGACACCCAAGGCAAAAATATTTTGTGAACCAAATATCCATTATGAAACAAAATTGTCTAATATTAATGTCTATTTATATGCCATATTAATTTTTTGATTGGCTACTACCAGGCCTATATTCTTACCTGAAGAACTATATGATAAAAAAGTGCCTTGTATAAATTTAAGCATTTTTAAAAAAATTCTTGTCTGTTTTTATTAAGAATGATTCATGCAATAAACACAAAAAAGTCAGTTTTACAGGCAGTTTTGTTGCCGACATCACTTGGCAACATGGGGGAGATTTCAATAATTATTTGATAGCATCTTAATTTCCCCTTTTTTCCCCCTCTACAGAGCTGCTCAGAAGTTGAATCTATCATCCAAAAAGAAGAAGCACAGACCCTCTGCATCCTCCGTTTCTGAATCTCATCTATTTGCTACCAAATTCAGCATGATCCTGCAGACCTCACCTCCACCTGCTCCACCTTGTTTATTAAGGGCAGTCAGCAAGGTGAAAGATACTCCAGGACTGGGCAAGGTACAGATTAAACCCTTATAGTTCTACTAATCTGTTGCAGGAAAACAAAAGTTGTGAGCAAAAAAAAAAAAGGCATCTCTTAAAGCTGCTTGTGTCAGCCGGCACTGGCTGAAATTATTACCATAACTAGCTTGTATTAACAAAGAGGCAAGATGCAGTATCTTGTTTCTTTAATCCCCAAAGTAGCTGCAAAACAAGGAAAAGTTATGCCCTGCACATGAGATTTCCCTCTACAACTGTGCATTTATTCTTCCACCCTTGCTCAGACAGTGTTGGGTTGGTCACCGGAACCAGAGATTTATTTTTCTGAGCTTTCAGACTCATGCTGGAAGCCATCTTCAGGAAATTTCTCTCTACTGAAATATGTGCTTTGGGCTGTTCTGTGAGTCGTGTTTATGTGGTGCCTTCCTATTGGCTGATTGGTGTGTTGATGACTGGTGATTGGCTGTCGTTTCCTTGTGCTGCCAAGCCCTTGGCTTCTAAGTATTGATAAACTGATGGTGGTTCAGCACTCCTGTTAACTGACAAGGGCCCGTTTCCCAGGCTTCAATAATTTCCCTGGCTATCTTTGTACCTGCAATGCTGACTCTTTAGTGCCTATTTCTTCAAAGACATTTTTAATTAGTGTAAATAAACCTAACCTTAAAAATGATCTTAAAAGAAGGCTCACTAAATCATATACTACACAGTAATAGATTAAGTATTAGATAAGGGATTAACATATGTATTAAATAGGCTATTCCAGACTAATCAGTAGATAAATATTCTCCTGTAACACTATGGGTTGAATCAACGATCCCTATTACCTTGATATATGTTTGCAATTTAAAAAATGGTTATTTACAGTGTAATTCTGTGTATATTTGCTCTGATTTGATCAGGCTTATTCCAAGGAAAATAGATGTAGGTTTTCAGCAGTTATCAATGGTATATCATTAACATTAGCGAAAGGTAATTTATTATCTTTTTCTGTCTTGCATTCCTCTCTATAAATACAGATCAAGTACCAAAACCAACTTGAACTAGAAATGAATGGCTTCTTGTACATTCTTGAAAACAGTAAAAATGGCAGAATGTCACTCCACCTTGGCAAATGCATTTCATTCTTATTCTACTTTAATTTCATGTACATTGCTCTAAAATCATAGTTACATTGCTTTTTAATGGCGTTAATGCCAGTCTCAAATGAACTGGAATTAAAATTCTTAAGGATAGTGCAGTAAAAGAAGAAAATAATATGTCATGTAATTTGTGACCCTTCTCTTTTCTCTAAATTAATTCCCAATCAATTAAAGAGGTACACATTGCAGTTAATTACATGTAGCAAGAGAGTTAGAAGACTCATATAACCTGATATCTGTTTGGACATATATATATATCTAATTCATGGAAATGATTTCATAGGACATTTTAGTGGTCTTATGACTAAATATATTTGAGGAATTCCAAGAATTGCTTCTCAAATGTAAAAAGGATTTTGAACTACTATTGATAAACAAAGGCATTATTTCAGAGATTAATACAATAATAATACAATAATAGAATAATTAATTTATTAGAACCCATTAGAATGGGTTCATGCTTGGATTATTTTTATGTAGCAAATAGTTCTGGTAGTATTAGACATTATTTTTACATGACTATAGCTGTTCACTCACATTGCCAGGAAACAATTATGAGAATATGAGAAAATAAAATAATAAGCAGTTCCCACATTTGCATTAAATGAACCTGCTCTTCACCTCTGTCCAAGCTTAGCCATGTTTTATTGATCTTGATTACAGACCTGGCATTTCAGAGCCTGCGTTACTTACAAACAGTCCCACTTTGGCCTATAAGCATCTGTCTTCTGGCTTTCTTACCAAAGCAGGCTACAATTATGCATAATTTAATTCAAGATCAAAGGGGGGGGGCAAGATCTGAAGTGCTTTCTGAAGTAACTCTTAAGTTCTTGCCTGAATGGAGTATGAGGGTTGAGGAATCATATGCCATATCTTTACTGGAACGTATTTTGTATTTGCTTGAATGAGCTTTCGGTATGGTCTAGTAATCTGTTTTCTCAAAACCCCAAGACATGCAAAGAGATATGCTCACCTTTAAACAAATGTGAATATAACTGTTCTTCAGACTATAGCCAGCTACATCCTGGATGATCAGAAAAGTAAAGGGTTTGATGGACAAGATCTTAAGATCTAGAAATCAAATACTGACATACGTTATTATTGTATGTTTGTTAAAAATGCCTGAAATTATATATTTGAGTGTGGAATGTTTCCACCATAAGTAATTATTTTTATTCTGTATATTGATAGTTGAGGGAATAATTATCATGGAATGGGGGGATTAAGTGAGTCCTTTCTTTCAAAAAATGGAAGAATATACAGAAACTCCTAAGGGTGTGCAAAACATTTCAGATTTGATATTCCCTATTGCACCATTCAGTATGCTTGTTTCTAAGTATAAAAGAGCTGTTTTAATGAGAAGCATTCTGTTTCTAACATTTTGAAAGTGTTCTGAGCTCAAATCAGAGTATTTTCAACTCAACTGCTTTTCAGCTCAAAAGCAACATGAGTGAAGTGGTGTATTTCCCACTAGAAGCAGGTTTGGGTACAAAACCAGCATTTTGAATGTGAGGAATGGGAATATTTTACACATATCTAAAAGACATTTTTATAGTTGGCTTTGTTTTAAGCTGAACCATATATTATGCCAGCTCAGATAAAGATGAGCATGGAGCAAGAATATTTCAGGAAATATACTATGTGGATGGCAGGATTGGATTATTTATTTGTTTATTTCTAAGACTTTATATTACCTCAGGAGCAGATGACTCTGAGCAATTTACAGTACAATATACACTAAACCAAGAATTAAGACCGTATATAGTACATTATCACAAAAACTTTATATAAAATCCAGTTCAACCTCTCCATCAACCTTCATTCTTAGCATCATATTAAATGAAGAGAAGCTATTCTAATAAGCAGGAGCATAGCAAAAAGGAGATACCTGGTCCAGGTTTAACAATATAACTTTTAATCATGAGACCAATTTTACTAAAATTCACTGGACTTTGCTTTGCCTCTTTCTCTTCTTCTCCCTCAGGTAAAGATGAAAAGTATTAACTTTCATATTCATAGGAAATACTCTTCTTTGTAAATCCCTATTCAGAATGAATGATGTTTAAAAATAGTTTTTTAAAAAGGTATTTTTAAAAATCCTACCTTTATTATTGCTATAAGTAATTCAAGGCAGCAAACATACCTAATACTTCTTCCTCCTATTTTCCCCACAACAAGAACAACAACCCTGTGAAGAAAGTTGCACTGAAAGAGAGTGACTGGTCAACTAGCCAGCTTTTGTGCGTAACAAAAACTCATAGTCTCCTTGTTTCCAGCCTGGTGCCTTAACCACTACTAGATCAAACATTAATATGAACAAACATTAAAGTACATCATATATAACAATAAAGCCAAAAGAAGACAGTTAGTTGTCATGTGAAATATGAGGGTTGTGGAGATATGCATGCAAATGTAATTAATTAAGCTTCTGGTAATTAATTGACTGAAATTTCTTGGAAACAACTGTAATATATGCTATTTATAATGGATCACTGGTGGATTAGCCATAGTTCATTTAAACAGTTTTATGATTAGTCCTTAGGAGAAAGGACTGTTTCCTTCCTTGTCATTTTAGATTATTTATAGCAAGTATGTTTGCGTAGAAATTTGGAGACATAGAAATAAAACAATAACCTGCCCTCTTTCAAAAAATAAGAGAGGAAAAATAGGTTAAAGCAGATGGAACTTTCATAGATACTTTTCATTGCATGCAGAGTTGGACTGTCTTGGCCACAAATATTTTTTAGTATTCTAAATTTTTTGAAAAATCCAGTCAGCTTCTGGAATATGTGCTTCAAATATTCATCAAGAGAATATTAACAATGAAGCGAGAGAAAAAGTTATCTTGTCTGCTGAAAGTTCTGCACTGGGACCTAGAGTAAGTCAAAAGTTAATTGCTGTAGGACAAATGAGAGTTAAAACCATTATCCCTCGGAAACAATTTGTGAGAGGAAGAACAAAAATTGTTTCTCCTCCAAGTTACTATGGTTACAGAAATGGGAACAAGGAGGAATACCCCACGAGGCATTTTAAGAAGACATGTGCGTTCATCATTGTAGTCAAACAGATTGTTCTATAAATTAAATAGTTCCACATGAAATGAAAGCCAGGTGGCCTTTAGCCCTCAAGTTGGAGTGGCCCATTACAAGGATATTTTTCAGGAAACAGGTTTGATGGATTGGACTGAAATCTTTGCTGGACCAACTAACAGTACATTTTGAGAGGAAAAAGTTTAGCATCTTTTATTGAGGAAGGAAAGAAGGAAGGGAGGAAGGAAGGGAGGTTTCTTTCAGAAAGTCAAAACTGGAAAAACAACCATGGACTATCTTAAATCCTTGGCCCAGATTTCCACAACCATAGTTTCACATTGATTTTCTCTTTCTGAAAGAAAGATGTGAAGATTGTGCCAGTGAGTAAGTGGTATTTAAGGTTGTTTCTGTTTACTTGCATTAGAATGAGGAATGTGCTTCTCTAGAAATAGCATTTAGACTTATTTACCACCCCGTAGTGCTTTACAGCACTTTCTGAACAGTTTACAATGTCAGCATTATTCATTACTCAGTGTCCCTAAAAATCATCCATGGATTCTGCTATTAACAATTTGTTAAAACTTAATAGAGAAATCCATTGATTGGTATTCTCATGAGCCAAAACCTTAAGAATAACTTCTTTTGATTTTTGTTTGGAGAAAAACAAGATACGACTCACCATTGAAACATAGCAGTGAAAACGAATAGCAGTTCCTTGGTTTGTTTAACTGCTTCTGGTAGGAAGAACATTCACATGGTGGTGTCAACCAGTATACTTGCTAGATTGCAACAGGTCCAAAGTCAACAAAGTCTGATTTATTGTGATCGGTGAATTGGTCCTATGCGTTTCAATAAAGCCTTTCACATATTTCATTCTGAAGTCCATCTCATTTCAAGACTTTAAATGTTTTGTTGTTTTATGTGTGCCTATGAACCCTTGCTCAATGGACAGGATGAAAAAGATGTTAGAGGTTTTGCTGTAATAGTACTATAATAACAGAGACTGATGATCTAATCTAGTTTATTGATTCAGCTACAAGGTTATGCAGCTTCTCTGTTTTTGAAATGCACCAACTTAGTAATAGGTGATACATTAAAGAAAATCTGAGGATATATTTATCTTATAGAGTTGGGGTGTGTGTGTTTTTTTTGTCTTGTTAGTTTTAATTTTTAAAAAGGATCCTCAGATATATCTCGTAGTTTCATTTTAAGTGATATATAAAATAGTTAAGTTGATGCAGTTTTGTTTCCAAGTATGTATGTTTCATCCATGAAAAAAATAATTAAATATGAAAGGGTAGAAAAACTAGCACAATCAAGATGGTAATGACATCTATTAAGGTAAAATATTAGAAATAGAAACTGACAATTCAAATTCTAAAAAAAAGATTCATTAGACACTCTTATACGTGGCAAAATATATATATTTTAAGTTTTGTTCCCTTTTTTTGTTTGAAAATTAGTGTTTTCTCAACTGTACGATTCCACTAGGGACACAATGCAGAACACATATTTTTTCTTGGTATTATGATAATATTCACATTTTTAACATCAATTTTTCACCTGTCTGCTTCTTCTGAACAAGCCAAAATGAAGAGAAACTATATTCGTTGGAGTTTAACAACTTGCATAACTCCATCTGTAGCAACAATGAAAATCATTGTTCCTCAATCACTAAATTTATAATTGCTGTCAGATGAAATGATATTTTTCCACTTTATATTCCAGATATAATTTATAAGCAGGCCATGTAATGCATAATACATTTTTACCATAGTAGTAAAATTGTAGTTAAAAGTATTTCTCATTTTCTCTATTGCTTATTTTTTTTAACCTCTATAGGTAGAAATATCTCACGAGTGGCAACAATTACTTGAAGAACAGTGTTGCCAGCAGGAAACTGTGAGGCAGAAATCATGGACTCAATTAGGGAATAAGATCCAACCTTCCTATAATTACCTTCTTCTCTCTTCCCCAAACATGAAGGTAGTTGGAATTATGATTCGAAGTAATTCATTTTCTTTGATTAATTACCACTGGCATAGCTAGAGGCCTCTCTATAATGTATAATATTCTACACAAGTGTTCAAAAAACAACAACAACTAAAAAAAACCCCAACCCATATCTTGTGGGGTAAATCTCTTAATTTCTGAAAATTTAAAGACTTCCTTTAGCTAAGAATGGGCAGATTCTGTCCCCTTTGAAAGAGTAAACATGCTTGTAAACGTCCAGTTCTGTAAAAAAATAAAAAAATAGTTGATGCTTCCTTTAAGAAAAATAATTTCAGATTCTTAATGTATCTTGAGCAAGGAACTCCCTTCCCAAGTTTGTGTCTGGAAGATACCAAAGTTTATTAGAAGAGACCAACATGTTGGTCAAGTCCATCCAATTCCATGAAAAAGAAAGGAAAAAGTTCTTTTTCAGAATTGAACAGGTAGTGACATATCTGCTTCATATCTGAAGCAAAGCATGTTATGGTGGAAGCAGTCAGAGAATAAAAATGCACTTTACTTTTCAAAATATTAGATGGGGTTCACATTTCATATCACAGTTGCCTCTTTTGTGCTGGCTGTGTCGTCCTCATAATATTACCGCAGTTTGTGAATTCCATTTGCTTTTGGTATTTACATTTGCCGTTTAGTACTTACAGTGGATATAAATAACAAAAGATAGATGCAGAAGAATGCACAGCTTTCTCCTTTGTTTCCCTAGGTAGAAGATACATTAAAATGCCTAGAAGTTATTCTTAAGTGAGATTTGTAATCTATTTTTGTGATATATGCTCACAAATGCTGTAAGTACTCTCACAAATAAATGTAACTATAAGACAAAATCATGCAAACTAGTTAGCTAGTGGCTGGTTGTATTAGCATAAGAATAAATAGCTAAACATTATAATAATTAATGTGCAAGTATTTTCTGAAGTTTTCCCATAGCTGTACTAAAACTCTGCATTTCATCAGATCCTTTGAGGACTCAAAATTGAAGATATTTCGGTATTCTAAATCAATTTCTCTGGGATTTTTCTTTCTATATATTTTTCTGTATTGACCTTTGAATATAGACTTTTCAAAGAGCATGATATTATGTTTAAATAAAAGGACCGCCTGTGAAATTTCCCAAAGAAGTTTGCTCAAATTGACTTCTCAAAGCTTAACTCCTTACTTCTTTTAACCCGTCTGAAGTCCTACATGTTGAAATGTAAGTAGTCCTTGCCTTATGACCAGTTGCTTAGTGACCATTCAAAGTTAAAATGGAATACCTGGGAGATACCTAAACCCAGGTTCAAAGTTACAGTGTTCAGCGCCTCCTTCCCGCCCCCCATGGTTACATGACCACACTTTAGTTGCTCAGCAAGTGGACCGCATTTATGGCCATTTTATGACGCTTTATCTGAGACCATCATTTACTTCCAGTTTTTGGCAAAACCAGACTATAGTGAACCATGTTTAGTTTTGGTTTCACTTATTTAAAGAGCAGATTATTGAGTGGAGGTACCTTCCTTTTCAAAAAATGGCAATCACTGCAAGTACATTTTATTGACATACATATAATTTATTATGGCAACTGAGCAGAATTGCAAGTAAACACATTAAAAATAAAATTAAAACAAACCAAGATAAAACATTACAATTAGTAGTGGGTTCATCAGCAGTTAATAAACATTTGCCTAATTTTACAGACAGTATAATAAAATTTGGCTATGTTCAAGGAGACTGACTCATATTGTTTTGATAACAACAACTATACATGGAAATACCAGCATTTCCTGGGTGTTTTACCAGAAATTATAGGGTCCTTGAGTCCATATACAGAGTATAGCATAGCAGGCCATGAGCTATAGTTTCAACAGCCCTTGTCTACAAAGGGGCAGTCTCAGCTCATTGGGACTTTTTTGTATCAGCCCTTGAAAACTTCAACATGGGGACAGTGTTAAAGTATGCTAATTTTAGTGTTGTTCAGAATTTGGAAAGAGGTGGTATAAATATCTCAATGGTTTATACAAAGAGACTTAATAAGAAAAACATTCTTGGATAGAACAGACTGTTGAGCTTCCAAGTCTTTGATATGTTATTTAAATACACTGAGTACATGTTCATAACCCCATTATTAGGAATCTGGCCTTCCTGGAAAAGACACAACATTGAAGTTTTTGTAAGATTGTCCTGAATCATATTGATCATAACCTGCTACAATACAAGTCCATGATCCTGTTTGAACTCTAGGTAGTCTTGCCTCCCTCTTTGATACTATATTTGGAACACAAGGAACTACCTTAAATATAGCCATTAGAAATTTAGATTGAATGCTTTCACAAGGAGTAATAAAAGAGTAAAGTTCTAGTTGGCACCAAAAAGTGGTTGTATATTCAGTCTTAGCTGAATATAGCTTCAGTATTGCTAGGATATGCTGTGCTTCTCTGGTGAAATGAAAAGATTGAATTGAGGCTACTGGCATTTGATCGTTTTGTATAACATAATTTTGCACTGCACTGCATTTACTGGAGCTATACAAAGCCATGCAGAAGGATTTCACAAAATCCTCATAAAGGATTTAATTTTTTCAATACTTTGTCCATTTATCCTCCAGTCATGAAGTTTGGGTCTTTTTGCAAAGATCAAGATCTGATTTCAATGCTTCCTTATATTAACTTTGTTAGAAAAGTCATCTATGGCCTTTTTTAGAAAAAATAAATATCACTAATACCTGTGTGATTTGGTAGATATTAGTGATTCCCAGACTGGAAGTTCAGACCAGTTTTAGTTATCACAAGACTTTGCTTGGGAATAGGTCAGAGGTTGTATTCAGCAGGTTGTGGCCAGTTCTGGAGAACCGGTAGCGGAAATTTTGAGTCGTTTGGAGAACCGGTAAATACCACTTCTGACTGGCCCCGTCCCCATCTATTCTCTGCCTCCCAAGTCCCAGCTGATCGGGAGCAAATGGGTATTTTGCAATAACCTTCCCCTGGAGTGGGGAGAGAATGGAGATTTCACAGTATCCTTCCCCTGGAGTGGGGAGGGAATGGAGATTTTACAGTATCCTTCCCCTGCCACACCCACCAAGCCACACCCACAGAACTGGTGGTAAAAAAAATTGAATCCCACCATTGGAATAGGCATTAGTCCAGAATGTATCAATCAGCTTCTAGCTTGATAATTAGAGTGTATGATGCTGATCCTACTTAAATTTCTTTTTATTTCTAGCCTCAGTTCAAAATGTTGGTTAAAGCTTTGAAAATCCTTTGGCAGCAAATTGTTTTGAAGTATGTGTTTGAAATTTATAGTAATTTATAAATTTGAGATTTGCATTCCAACAAAATGAAAGTTGTGAGAAACTTGCTTGTGTACAAAATGGCTGCCACAGAGCATGTAACCATGACAAAAGCCAGTTTACCAGAAACCAAACTGGTTCTGAAAAATGTTTTCTGACATGCCAGTGGACCTTCATGAAACCCAAAACAAGGTTTTGGATAAAGATAATGCTACAGATTGTTGTTTTGCTTCACAGATAAAGCTTCCATTTTAATTTTTAAGTTAAAAGAAATCCTTTCAAAAAATCCTTTGGGCCTGATGGACAAAAAAGGAGGTTTATTTCAGCCTGTCTGTGTTCTCTGTGTTAAAGAATTGTCAAATAAGCATGAGATGCCATTCTTTTCTTTAATAGTAATGTGCCTAGGATCCTATACCTAGTAGAAAAATTAAAACTTCTGAGAAGTTATGAGACTGTGACTTTTTCTCCTGATCTCTTGGGGAGGTGCAAGGAGGCAACCTGGTGACACAGTAATGAGCCCAGAAGGGGATTTTGAAAGTAGGAATGGAACAGGAGGCAAACTGCAAATATATCTATCGATCAGTATGTATATATTCTCCCTCATACAAGGCTAATTGTATTATCTCACCCATGCTGCATTTAGAAATTAGATGCATTAGGCCCCATTGGGTCATCATTTCAGAGATATTTCCTTACCTGGCAGAGAAAAACAGAATGGCCAAAGGTGGGCAGAAAAGCTGTGCAATCATGAGTTACTTCTGATTTCCTTGCCATCTGTCCCATTGAGTTTCCTTGTTGGAATCTGGCAGGGAACATAAGAAATCTTCCTTCCTTCCTTCCCTCCTCCCTCCCTCCCTTCAAGTATGATCAGAAGATGGATAAGCAAGAGTGAAACAACAGCCTTTATTTGCAACCTTATTTAGAAGACTTAACTATTCTTCTAAAGGGGAAAAGGATGTTGTGCAGAAGCGTATTTTTTCCTCACCCCCTCGCATAGCTCAGAATATTAGAGAGAGAGGGAGAGATAATGGACAGACAGACTGACAAACGTTTATTTTTGTTTTATCACAAAGTCTCAACATCTCAAATACGTGGGAGGAGAACAGATAGTTGTTCTATCCTTATTTTCCCACCAGGATAAATGCAAGATACCAATTAAAATATTGTGAGCTGTAGTTCACCCTTGTAAGAAGCTTTGTTTTCCAGCTGTATACCTGAGTGATTTGAGCACATTTTCATAAAATACTTTAAATTTACATTTTTGTCCTTCTCCAAACCCTTTGCCATGCATGCACATAATTTAAACATTGGATTTTGCCTCTAAATTACTCTCATTTCTCCGGAGCATGCTGAGCTATGTCCTGGCACAAGATCTGACAGCGGCACGAGGGATGTGTGTGCTGTCTGGCCACACAGAAGGTGGAGGCATGCACACTGATTGATAACAGCACGTGCAGATGTGATAAACATAAAGAGGCCCAGGCTCCTTTTTGGGAAAGTTGAACAGCAACATAAACGAGGAAACGGAACTCCCCCAGAGACTTGTACTTGATGTTCAGTGGGACTCATGAATCTTTTCAGATTGCTAGAAAGATTTATCATGAGGCCAATTCTGTGGCATGAGGCGGTACAGAAATTCAACTCCACTAAGATCTTTTCTAGGCTATCATAGCATATTAATAATGCGGTAGTAATAATGGAAGTACAAATTAAAAATAACTAGATAGAGAAGATGAACAACAGGTTTGAGAGTTTGAAGATAGCTTTAACTCAATCAGATAGGACAGCTAATATAGGGAGAAATTCAGGATCTCCTTGTTAATGACTTTGTATTTAATAAACAACATGGTATCTACTAGATTATTATAGGTGAGGAATTAGGCTTCTATTATATTGGACAAATACGCAAATTTTTCATAGACAATTAGTTTCACCATTTTCTTCGTAATTTATTTTAAGTATGCTGTCAACATTTCCAATTCACCAATCTCCAACCGGTGAAGGATTCATTTTGCAGAAGGATAAAAAGATATAAAGATGCCTAAAATTAGGCTCAGTAGTTTATATATTGTATGGAATCATGCTTCGTCTTTAATGGGATGTAGTATTGTAGGGGGAAGTAAATGCTTCTGCCAGTATTACTCCCCATATCAAGGCTTTCTAGGCTCTTCCTAAAATCAGTTTTAGAAATCCACAATAATGTTTCGTTTTTATTGTATTTAATCAATTCTGCCTGTTACCCAACAAAGCTACACGTGTGCATATACAAACACATAAAATATGTTAAGATTATGTAATCATCCTCTGTTATTACCGGCATTTCCTCCTCGCTTAAGTATTGATTTATTTCTCCTACTGCCACTCCATCCTGCTTATATAATTCTTGGAAAAATTGGGTTGCTATCTCTTTTTTCTTTTCTAATCCCTGTTGTAACTTACCTTCCTTATCTTGTAATTGATGGATTATTCTTTTCTCTCTTTCTTTCCTTAGTCTATAGGCCAACCACCTCCCTGGCTTATTCGCATGTTCAAAGTGATTTTGTTTTATAAATTTCAATGCATTAACATATTTTTCTTGTTCTAATAAATTCAACTTATGTTTGGCTGCCACCCAATTACCTCTTATTTGTTCATCTCCAGGCTTCTCATGCAATTTTCCTTCCCAATTTTTAATCTCTTCTTGTATTTTGTTATATTCTTTTTCCTTCTCCTTTTTTCTTTTGGCATTATATGCTATTGTTAATCCTCTAACATAGGCTTTCGTTATATCCCATAAATTCTGAAGGGATGTCTGATGATTATTATTATCCTTAAAAAAACACTTTAATTCTTTTTCCATTTTTTCGGTATATTTTTCTTTCAATATCTGTATATTCATCATCCACCTACTCCTTTTCCTTCGTTGCCCTTTCCATTCCAACATTACAGGATTGTGATCAGCCCAATCATTTAGAATTATTTCTGCTGTTTCTATTTCCTGTGTCAATGTCTTAGTAATCCATGCCATATCTATTTGGGACCAGGATTTATGGGGGTTAAAGTAATATGTACATTTTTTCTCTTCTGGGTTATAAAGTCTCCAAATATCTACTAAGTTTAATTCTTCTATTAAATTAATAAATGTTCTAGGCAGTAAATTTTTCTTTTTTTTTATTATTCTGGTCACTTCTATAATCTTTTTTTTATGTCCACAATTGCATTAAAATCAAGCATACATTCTCCATATTTTGTTCTATTATTTTTTCATGCACTTTTTGATAAAATTCTTTTTGTCCGCTGTTTGGTGCATAAATAACCACTAATAATACATTTTTATATTTAACTTTTACTTCAATCATCAAAATTCTTCCTATCGAATCTGCATATTTCAAATTACTTTCTATCTCTTCCTTAATATATACTATTATTCCTCTTTTCTTTTCATTTGCTAACGATACAAATGATTTTCCTAATTTTTTGCATTGTAGTTTTTTTTGTCCTGTTTTCTTATATGTGTTTCTTGAAGACATATGATATCCATTTTTTGTTTAATTATTTTCCTAAAAAATTGGTGTCTTTTGGCTGGTGAATTAAGTCCATTTATTTTTAATGATATGATTTTTAAAATCTGATCCATTCTTTGATGTTTGTCCTGTCCTCTTTTTGCTGTTACTTCCTGTCCTTCTTCAGAAGGACATGGCTTCAAAACATAAGGGACTGGTTTGAACAAAACTCAGCAGCACTTTTTCATGCAGCTGTTGACAAAAATAGGATTGCCAACACAATCACCAACGTCCAATGATGGATATGGCACAAGAAGAAGAAGAAGACTTAAAATTGTCAAGGTTGGAGAACCCTGCTCTATAGTCCCTGCCTTTGGCAACTTCCCAGTCCCCCTATGGTACCCACACACCTTCCAATGCTTCATAGTGCCTGTCCATGACACTCCCTCACCCACTCATAGTTCTTACTTGCTAGCCTCCTTCTCTGGGACTCCTGTTCTATGAATTGTAGTTCTATAAAGAGAAAACAAAGTTTTCTAGCTTGGAGAACAAAATGAAAAGGGAAATATCTAGAGAAAGGAAGAAGTAAAAAGCTCGCTCCATTAACCTAGCTTACATAATTGTGAAGATAAAAGCAGTGGAAGAAAGTTAATAGATATTAACAAAATTATAGATACATTACACCGGTAACATCTTGGCATGTAATGATCGTAAACCTCAAAATGTCCCACAGCATGTGCAGACTAATTTTATCTGCTTCACAATTGAAGCAGATGGCCTGAGACAGAATTTGGTAACCTTCACACAATAATTTCACAGGTGATTGCATAGAATAAACTGACCTATTTGGTTTCAGTTTCAAATTTGGGGGCAATTCTTACATTACTATTTGATTTGGGGGCTGCTTCTGCTCACTTTCATGTCTTACCACACTGTTAGGAAATGGTCATTGCCTAACTGGTTGGCCAGGAAATATATAAGCCAACATTATATGTTTAAAGTATGAATA